>JAXQQM020073430.1:0-99459 GCA_034641835.2 Pinus albicaulis | reverse complement strand
ATTAGGTCATTGTGGGAGATTTGGAATAACTTTGTCTTGAAGAATCCAAATCAAGTCAGACCGGTGGCATTGGAAAGAATATTCAGAGGGCTACTAAAATAATGAAGATAAAATCTCGGGAATATGAAATTACAGAGATACATTAGTTTCAATACAGAGCTCCTCAAAAGCAAGAAAAATGTGTGTATTTTGTTTTTCAAATTGCATAAGTCTTGTTTGAAAAATTATTTTCAAGTGATTCCAAGGGCATATTGAAGCATAGATATCAGTATTGGGTTTTAAAATTCCCCCTAGAAATAATTCAACACCCATTAATCCCTCAGAAGGCTCTACTATGACACATGAAGAGGAAGAAGTGCAACATGATATATCAAAATTACAAGAGAAAGTACAACAACTTTCGCTCTCGCAAAGAGCAACAAAAAATGAAATGGAAGTTTAGAAGAAAGACATGGAAACTAATATGGATGGTTTGAAGAAATACGTGGAAGCTAAACTGGATGGTGTTGGCTTGTGGTTTCTATGAATGGATAATGCAACATTAGGGTTAAGCAAATGAAGAGCAGGAGTAGCTAAAGCAAATTCCAAGCACTTCAAGCCCGGGTCGGGCAGACACCTCGCATTCGAAATAGGAACGAGAACTTACCACTTACCTTTTCGCATTGCCAATCTTTCCACCTATTGCACTCCGCACATCACAAGTTATAACCTATATCCCCCATTTCTCATAACAAAAAGCTCTTTCTTGTGATTTGCGGGCGGTCCCACCTCCCACCACGTCACCTTTGCTCATCGCACATCGCACTTTGCTAACCATAACCTTTACTCCCACTTTCTCATAATAAAAAATTGTCGATTGTGATATGCGATATAATGATGGGCCCCACCTCCGTCATGCCACATCTTGAGGATTCACCGCCCCCCTATTGCTATGATTGGTATGAGCTTGGTTCCTTGGTAGCGGTTTAACGGTGGAAGGAGGTCATGCGGCATACGAGAATGGTGTACCTCTATTCAATGAAAATAATTCTCCACTCTGGAAAGGAAGAATGGAGGTCTATCTCTTGACGCAAGGTTACGAAGTATGGAGGGGACCACTTTAATTCAAAAAATCAGTTTCATCAACTCTGAAAAAGCAAGGTAAGAAATGTTTTATTAAATGATGCGAAATAAAGATATGTAATGGACTTATTGAATCTGCTTATCATAAGGTGTTGGGTTGTAAAACCGCCAAAAATGTATAGGACAAGCTTGAGAATATATATGCAGGTGACTCAAATGTCAAAGAAGCAAAGCTTCAAATCTATAGAGAAAAATTTGAGCAACTCAGAATGAAAGAAGATTGCAACATTGATGCATTCTTCCAATACGTTGATGAAATAACCAATACTCTGGAAGGATTGGGAGAGCCAGTTGACAAGAAGACTATTATACGGAAGATTCTTAGAATGTTACCAGGGAGATTCAACCCAAAGGTACCGGTCTTAGAATACAGTGAAAATATGGACAAACTCAGCAAAGAGGAATTACATGGAGTTCTCATAACATATGAAATGAGACTTGATGAAGAAGAGGGTACTTCACATCTAGAAACTGCGTTCGTTGCATCTAAGAAAACCAATAAAGATAAACAACCTTTAATTGAAAAGACATGCACCTGCAAGTGTGAAGAAAAGGGAGATGATGAATAAGGTATTTAGATGAAGAATATGCTTACTTCATGAGAAAACTAAAATTTGGTAAGGGACAATTGAAAGGTAAACTTCCATTGATATGTTTCAGTTGTAATGAGGTTGGGCATTTTGCAGCAAAATGTCCAAACAGAAGTAATGGCAACTCAAAAGGAAAGAAAGGCTTTAAGAAATTCAACAATAAAGGATCCAAAAGGAAGTTTCTCTCTAAAGAAGATAGCTCATCATTTGATGAAGACAATGACAGTGAAGAAGAAGCCAATGAGATAGTATTGTTTATGGCCAAGCACAATAAACCCAAGCACAATAAACAAGAGGTATCAAACAACTAAGAAGAAGGATGGACCATAGAATAATTTTATGAGGAAGCAATCAAGCTTATAAAATATCTCAAGGCGGAGAAGATCAGTTCCCATACTCTTGAAGAACAAGTTCAAGGTCTCAAAATTGAAGTTGAAGAACACAAATGCATTGAAGAGTCACTTCAAAAGAAGTTGGAAGAAAGCAACCAAGAAAGGGAAGAATTAGAAGCCAAAGTAGTCTCGTTGGTAGAAATGAAAAGGAAAAACTATCCAAAACTATGCCATGACTTAAGGAGCATTGGAAGAACTCATCAACAGTCAAACGATCTTCTGGCGACAAAAGGCATCGGTTACAAAAGAAGAAGAAGCGGGACCTACAACAAAATACAATGAACCTATGAGATCATTATAACAGACTTCATTGGACAAGATTCACAAACGGCCTTGGAAGACAATTCCTCGTGAGAAATTTCCATCTAGAGTACCAACTTGCATATTTTTTATGGCTATTGTTATTCATGTGGAAAATTTGGTCATAAAGCTGTAGAATGTCGCACGTACCCTAGGAACGAATACAATTCCAGGAGATCTGTCAAATATGAACCTCCCAGGGCTCAGCGAAACATTAATAGATTTGAACATTTAAGAAATAATATTGAATGTTACAAATGTTGAAACTTTGGACACATAGCCAAAGACTGCAGACTTGAAAATCCTCCAGAAGAATCTTCGAAGCCACAGAATGAACGAACATGGAAGAAGAAGAAGAATGATAATTGTGCTCTCGCTTTCAAGGCTCAAAAGAACAAATATGTGTGGTATGTTGATAGCAGTTGCTCAACGCATATGACTAGAGATAAAAATAAATTTGTATCTCTGAAAGAGAAGAAGGATGGAACCATATCCTTTGGAAATGATGGATCTTCAAATGTTATAGGATCAGGTACTATCACTCTTGGAAGCAAAGATGCTCTAGCCAAGAATGTTCTATTGGTTGAAAACGTAAATCACAATCTGCTCAGTGTTGGACAAATGTGTGATCAAGGACACACAATACTATTCAACTCCACAAAATGTGAAATCAGGAAAGGCGTGTTTGGTGAAATTGTGGCTACAACAAGTCGAGCTTCAAACAACGTATATGTTCTGGATGAAGCAACTAAAGCATGTCTAATAGCTAAAGAGGATGATACAATAATTGGTAGCAATGATGATCGACTAAGTAAGAAGTTTTCTACAAAGGTGCAAAGTGATTTCGAGATGTCTTTACTTGGTGAGCTAACATACTTCTTAGGGCTTCAAATATCTCAGCAAGAGAAAGGACTATTTATATGTCAAGCCAAGTACATCAAGGAAATGCTCAAGAAATTTAAAATGGAATATTGCAAATACATCCTTACTCCAATGGTAACATGTTGCAAATTGAGCATAGACGATTCATCTAAGGATGTGGATCAAAGGTTGTACAGATCTATTATTAGTAGTCTTCTATATGTAACAGCCTCCTGACCAGATGTTATGCAAGCAGTTGGACAAGTAGAAAGATTCCAAGAAGCACCAAAAGAATCACATATTAAATATTCACCAGCATTTGAATATCTTCGCCAGAAGCTTGGGATTCTCCCAAGTTCTCATTAGATTTTCCTTTTTCAGAATATAAAGGGGGAGTGGAAGTAGATTACAGGTCTGCAAGATGGTTGTGTGTCAGGAGTGGAAGTGTGTACAGGTCCGCAGGATGGTTGTGTTTCAGGGGGAGTTACCCTTTGCCATTGATGTCAAAGGGGGAGAGAATGTTGTAGGAAGAGATGTTATGATCTTAGGGGGAGTACTTGTGTTTACATCAATGCCAAAGGGGGAGATTTCTGATTAGCAGTTGTCATTGATGTCAACCCAAGCAGCACCAGGGGCTAACCCAATATTGCATGAGAATTTTGACCTACCAAAATAAATATTCTGGGTCAATAATGCTTTTGATGGTTTCTACTTGTCGATATGTTTCCGTTGACATATGGCACGCCATGTAATTCTTCACGGTTTGAGAGATATTCATGTTTGAAGTTTGTACCCCCAGTTAGTGGGCTAAAACCCCATGGGGTTGTGGCATGAGTCATTGAAAAGTCATAATTAATATTTTCCAAACATTGAAGAACTTCATGGTCATGCACATATCTCAAACGGAAACATCTGAAACAAGTAGAAGTACATCAAAGGCATTATTAAGCCCAAGAATATATTAATTGATGGTCAAAATTTATGCAATATTGAGTTATTAGCCCCTAGGTGTTACTTGGGTTAAACATAATGATGTTCTTGATCGACAATCTCCCCCTTTCGTATTGGTGGCCTTAGTACTCCCCCTGCGATCATGACACCAGCACTTTACAACATTATCTTGTGACATCAATGGCAGAAGGGGTGAATCATTATTCCTTTCAATTAGAGCATTAGTTAATATTTAATTATTATCAGTGTTTGTACAATGATAACAACAAACAAGAGGAACAAAAATGCACACAGTTTTTAAGGTGGAAACCCACTCCGGGACAAAAACCACCTAATGATTTTCTAATAATTCTTTAATATTCAACTCCAATTGAAAATAAAACTCCAACTTCCTAGAATCTAGAAAATCATTCTTCTCCAGCTCCCACTGGATGGACGCTCCAACGCCCGAGATTCTTCAGTAGTCAACTGAACAGATGCCCCAACACCCAATGAGCTACAACTCACCCTTGCACCACCCTACCACCCTATAGAAGAAAAAAATAAGAATGGACTCTCGTACCAGGGAAAATAGTCCACTTTACAATGATATAGAATGATGTAGAAGAAAAATATATACTAGACCATAACCCCAACTTTGACACAACCACCTAATGATGATCCTAGACCTCCCAACACTGCCTCTTCAACCCTTGGCAGATAGACACTAGTGCAATTTTTACAATAATGTATTTACAATGACTTAGTACAATGATACATTTACAATGATTGTATGCAGTGCTGCCCACTTGAAGAATTCATAGGATGAACTTCTTGTTGCTGTTATGCACCTTGGTTTATGCTCTTTTCATGCTACCCTTTGCTGCACCTTGCTTTGCTTTGCTGCTCTAGAAAGTCTGGTCCTTTGCAACCCTTGACAACACATGATCTAGATTTTTCTTTGCCTTCTAGGAGCTCGATATTGAATCTGGTGTATCTCTGTTATTTCAGATCCTCAATATCTAATTTTTGGTCCTATAGTATTCCTTTGAGTCGTCTTTCCAATGCCACAGGTCTGACCCAATTTTGATTCTTCAAGAGAGAGTTATACCCAATCTCTCACAATGCCCTAATTATGGATTGTTTCGGTAGAGTGCACTTGTACGGTGTGCCACATGTCACTGTTTGTTCATTTCGCTCTGAAATTGATAGAGTGAAAACTATATATTGCGCACTATTTTCCAATTTTTACGAAATTTAAATCTGATACTCAGAGAGAGAGTTATGATGATTTTACCAAGGTCACTTCTTTGAGATGAATTTCAGGAGCCTGCAAAAACCTTGACTTCCACAAATCATATCTCCAAAAATATTACGCATCTTGATCTGAAATTTTTACAGCAGCTTCCTCAAGATTTCAGCTTCGCCTCATACAAATTTCAGCTTCTGAACCTTTGTAGAAACAAATTTAGAGCGCAAATTCCACGATGACCTGTTTCAGATAGCGAAATCCCTTTTTTAAGGAGGAAATGAAGATCACAATTTATATAAATTCTTAGGTTGAGAGAGGCTTCAACAAGTGAATGTGGGAGGGATCTTATGAGCTTAAAAAAATATTAATTATGAATTTTTAATGATCCATGCCCCAACCCCATGGGGTTTTATCCCACTAACTGGGGGTACAAACTTCAAACATGAATATCTCTCAAACTGTGAAGAATTACATGGTGTCTCATATATCAATGGAAACATATCGACAAGTAGAAACCATCAAAAGAATTATTGACCTAGAATATATTAATTTGGTAGGTCAAAATTCCCATGCAATATTGGGTTAGCCCCTGGTGCTACTTGGGTTGACATTAATGGCAATCGCTGATCAACAACCTCCTATTCATCATGCATCACCCCTCGCAAGTTATAACCTTTATCCCCCGTTTCTCATAACAAATAACTCCCGTTTGCAATTTGCGATCCATCCCACTTCTTGCCACATCAACTCCCGCTCATAATGCATCACACTTCGCTAACTATAACATTTACCTTCTGCTTCTCATAAGAAAACTCCCCGACTCCCGATTGCGATTTGCGATATCAGTTTGGGCCCCACGTCCCCGCCACGTCATCAATAACCCTTCCACGACGTTTGTCCCACCCTTTTCAGTGTTAAACCATCCTAGTGTGTGTTAATGTCACAGGTCCCCTTCTGAAGCCCAGTCTTCGGTTTTGCAATTTAAGCACATCATGGGTTTTTGGTGGAATAAGCACAGCTATGGTTGATTCAGTCTATCCAGGAAATATCCGCTAAAAAGCCAGGCACGTGTGACACGACTGGACATTTCATAACGGTTAATGTGAATCATGACAACGAGGGAGTGGAGGCTTCCCATAACAAGTGGAATCGTGTGATGGAAGCCAGACACTGCACTTGTTCACAACCACTCCTCACCGCCTCATTTCTGAAGATTTTAGGATTTGGCCTCTGTGGCCAACTATATTTTTCTTTTACTGTTTGATTATGATGTCTTGCTGGTGAAATATCAATTTCACCCGATTCTCTTTTGATTTTATGATTATGGGAGTGATTGCTTGATGCACTCTCTGCTAGTTGGTTAGGATATTTTGATTTTCACATGTGCGGGTCGATCATGGAAGTTTATTTGATCATAAAACATCATTAGAACTCTATATGTAGAGAGTTCAGATATGAAAGAAAGGTTCTAAATTTTGGAGAAATTTTATTGTAGTTCTATATGACTGTGCTCTTTATGCTCTGAGACACATATTTGGGAGATTTGTTTTGAACATAATATGATATACAACGTTGTTTATTTGGATTCCAGATGGAGCAATGAGTAGTATGTATATTTATTCTCTTGTTTATCAGTCATCTCCTGTTTATATATAATCATCTTTCAATGTTATGTTGCTTTGATGATTCGTGTAATGTAGCTATTGGTGGTATGCATTCTTATCCATGAATTCATGTATGTATAACGCTCATTTGTTAAATTTGTTGTGCTCCCTTAATTCACGCTCCACGAATCTCTATTGTTGGGCATATTCCACTTACACCCATTTCCTCTGAGTTCATGGGAGGCAGATTCTTAAGACTTTTAAGGCTGTCTCTCGTGGGTTCCTCCTCCTCCGTTCCTTCTCAACACCTATGCCTATTTTGAAAAACTCTGCTCATTTTTTCATACTTGGCCCATTTGAAAGCCACCCAAGAATACAACTTCTTGAGCCCTCTCGCAATATAGGGTAATTCACATGAATCAGACTCCAAGGTCTTCACCATTTGTTGAACCTCAGAATTGTCCTTTCTATAACATTCTTTCTTATCACTTTTCCTTACCTTTTCATAAATCCATACACTCCAATCAATGATAAATGTCATGTTTTATCTTAGAGAAGCATTTGAATGATTTCTATGTTATATTATGGTGTTCTTGTTATTTGAATGAGTTTTATAACTCAGCTACAGAACACAACCTATTCTGCAACTAATTTTTGTTTCCGTAGCGACTTTTATGGTTTGATAGGTTTCGAGGAGCGAATAAAGGAACGAGCCATATGGGCATCTCCAAAATGATCCATATATGGATTTCGTCCTATCCACTTGGTCGAAATCGACAGAAAAGGGTGCCTGTGATCTTGGTAAAAGTCCAGTAAAAGGATGTAAGTCGATAGCGAAGAACTCTTGATTTTCTCTAACGTAGCAAATCAAGAGTTAACCAATCAGAATTTAATTCTATGTTACAGTTGTAATCGCCATCTGTAGGAGGAATTAGCTCCCTCAAATTCATATGTGTATTGACTCAAGAAAAAGAATCATGAAGCAGGCTTCCACTTGAGGGCAACCTCAGTATTACATGAATGAACAATTCTTGGATGATACAAATTTACCCAAACCTCCTTTCATATGGGGTCAGCGGGGCCATAATGTAATCCCTGGTGGGCCTGATATAATCCTTAGAGCCTAACAATAATAATTAAGGGCACAATAATAAAATGGGGTTACAGGGGTACAATAATAACAATAAGGGGGCTACACTAACTTTGTAAATTTCTGTTAATATAGGGACACTTTTCCCCTCAGCCAAACAGTGTTGTCCTCAACGCCAGTTATTTCTTGATGCACTTCTTTGTGTAAATTCTCATCCTCCCATGTGGAATCTTCTCATAATAGTTCATCCCCACATGATGACTTACTCCTAGGAAGTCGTCATTATGGAGTTCTTGTTTTTGTGACTACTTCAGAAATTCTTTCGATGTGATGTTGATATTCCTGTTGTTTCATTAGATTATGCACCAAAGTTAGGTTATCCCTTGAGAGTTGGAGAACTTGTTGTTGATGCTTGATGTCATCTTCCACTAATTTATCATCCATATTAGCTATTATTTTATCCTTCAAACCATTCAACTTAGCCTCCATTTCTTCTTTTAAACCATCTATGTCAGCTTCGGTTGCTCTTCGTAAGATCGAAATTTGTTGCACTTGGTACCGTAATTTTGATATCTCATACTGCAATTCTTCCACTTCATTCATCATAGTATAGATTTCTGAGGGCTTAATGGGTGTTGAATTATTTTTATGAGGCATTTCAGAACCCAATACTGAAATATATACTCAATAGGCCCTTGGAATCACTTCAAACTGATTTTTCAAACAAGATTTATGCAATTCGGAAAACAAATACACACCTTTTACTTGCTTTGAGGAGCTCGATATTGAAATTGAATTATCTCTGTGATTACAGCTCTTCAATATCTGAAATATATTACTATTAGTAGCCTCTCAAGCTTCTTTCAAGTACACAGTTTGAGCTGATTTGGATTCTTCAAGGTAAAGTTATGTCTAATCTCCCACAATGACCTAATTCTGGACTGGTTCAGTAGATCAAACTTGTACGACTTGCCACGTGTCACTGTTTTGTCCTTTTTCTCTGAAATTGATGGCCAAGAAACTACAGGACGTGTAATTGTGACCACTTTTGACGGCACTCCAATCCAATCTTCAGAGAGAGAGTTATTGAACTTTTCCCACGATCACCTCTTTGAGATGAAATTCAGGAGCCTGAAACAGCACTACCTTCCACAGATCATATCTCCAAAAATATTACGAACCAAGTTCTGAAATTTTTAGACGACTTTCCTCGGAAGCTTTCCAGCTTCTTTCTGTAGATTTCAGACTCTGAACATGTACCAAAAAAAATTTATAGCGAAAATACCACGATGACCTGTTTAGAGCAGCGAAACCCTAGAATCCAAATCTTTGATACCAAATGTTGTGTAACGAGCTCCAAAAATAGAAGAAAAGAGATATAAACACCTTAGAAATAAGCCACTTCGATGGGGAAACCTCCAATACATTACATAAATGAACAATTCTTGGATGATACAATTTACAAAACCTCCTTTCTATATATAGGAGTCCATGGGGCTATAATGTAATCCTAGTGGGCCACAATGTAATCCTAGCCGACCTAACAATAATAATTTAAGGGCACAATAATAAAAAAATGGGGGTTACAGGGGTACAATAATAACAATACGGGGGGCTACACTAACATAATAAGGGGCTACACTATTAATATAGGGACTTAACAGTTACATTTTATTTTGTTTAAATACCGGTTGTGCAAAGACCAAAGACAGTCTTAATTTCTGAAAACACTGTGTATGCTTTAGACTCTGTTCTTTTTCATAATACAAATACCATGTTCGTGGTTCTAGTTTCTTCTTAAAGCATGTATAGTCAGATAGGATCTCAACTTATTCTGTCGTAGAGGGCCCCTGCACAAGAGAAGGTTTTTAATTAGTTGTTTTAGTTTAATTTTATTTGCTCTGTTTTGTCAATTCACAAGTGGATTAATATTGCATTGCAACTTTTAGATTAATATCATAGATTCAGTTTATGAATGTTTTGTTAGTATTAATTTTAGAATGAATGTGTAATCTTTGGTTTCCTAGAACATCTCAATAAGGTAGATTCTTTTATTTTCCAATTGGATTATGTTTGAGTCAATAAACCTCACAGTTGTTTAGTTTTTCCTTTACATGCCTTTAAACTGCTTTCTTAGATTAAGATCCTTAGTAAATGTATAATTGAATGCTTGCAAATCATGCCAAGAAGATAACTCTGTTATACTTCCAAATTGGATGCTTGAGTGTTTAACCTATACAGTAATTGAGTTTTTCCTTACATGTTATTTAAAAGTTTTCTTAGATTAAATTTTCAAAACTAAAGTGTAATCGATTGCTTGTAGATAATGTCAAGAGCATGACTATATCATACTTCCATATTGAATGCTTTGGTAATTGATCATATAATAGTTGTTTTTTTTCTTCCTTTGAATATGCTTTCATTTATATTAGCATTGCAATTTCAATTCTTAGTCATAAGATTCATATTTCAATCCATGGAGTAGATAGATTAGAATTAACCTTAATTTTCAAAAGGCTCAAAGTCATTAGAATAGATACTCTGTTTTTAGATCAGATTCTAACCATCTAAAGTTTGATTCATTTCTATGCAAATTAGAATAGTTCAAGAACACTTCCTTTTTTTTCTTCTTTCAAAGATAGTTTTAATATTTAATTTACACTAGATTCAGTTGATTCATTTCATAGTTTTCATTCCTTAAAATTAACATTTAGATACAAAGAACAAAATCCTCAAAAACAACATAAAAATACATACTACGAAGTAAGAAAAAGGTTAACTAAGCACATATAGTGCATCACACTTCATCAGATTACAAACCTCGGTTGATAATTTATGTTAAACAATTTAAGACATTAAATTGGCTAAACACCATTCCTGAACCACCAAAACCATTATTCTCTTTGTCCATATTTTGTCAGAGGCATCCTTATAATTGTCTACATCTAACCTCTGATTTCAAGATGTCCTAGGCACTGGTCTTTTGCAACTCAAGGCTGTCTCTAGGAATTACAACATCCTTTTAGCACCGTTGCCGGGGACGAATTAGAAAATATTTTCCCTGGGATACGACATTATCTTCACCCTTCAATCAGGTGAGCACAAAGGGTTGAGAGTTGAATAGCCCTCAGCTTGGTGACTCCACTATTATCAAAGTTCAAATCAGTTGTAATATTGGCTTGCACAAGGCATCATACTCGATTAGATAATTCCTAGCAGAGAATCCATTATGTATCTGTTCCTGAAAATATCATATTTAAGAGAATATGTAAGGATAAGCAACCCAGCCAGGATGACCTACCCTCATTTTCTCTAGAAGATTCGCCTTCCTCATCTCAGAAAGTTGACATCTATGGTCTTGGCTCCACAGCCAGTGTACTTGGGTATTCTCTAGAAGCCTCTGTTGTAGCCAGTTCATCCATAAAAGATGAAGCTGAATCTGTTGATACTTCTCCACCTCCCTTGCACCCTACTCCTGAGGCTAAAGAAGTTAACGAAGTTGCAACATCCTAAAGTTTTTTATAGACAAATATCCAAAAATATACTCACCACATACATGTTATACATCAACCAACTCATCCTCATAATCTACCACCACCGCCCCTCATGGTTGTACCTGGTTTCCTCCTCAACAAGTATGCTCCATTGGCTCAACCTCAAATACTGAATGACATGCCACAAGATTATCTAAAGCTCTTGCCTCGGTTCACCGGGGAAGATAATACTTCGGCGCAGAGACATATTGAAAACTTTTGCGCCTTTGCTGAGAATGTGAATGTAGAGCACTTAGATGTGGTGTTAAGGCTTTTCGTCTAATCCTTGGATGGAGAAGCTCAGAAGTGGTTCAAGTCTTTAGCCGATAACACAATCCACACTTGGGAATAAATGGAGAATTTATTCACACTGAAATGGGGAGAAAAGAGGGATCATGGATACGTTCTAACCGAATTCAATGCTCTTAAAAAGAGACACAATGAGGATGTAACATAATTCGTAAAGAGTTTCAATAAACTCTATAATAATCTTCCTTCTAAAATAAAGGCTCCCCAAGCAGCCGTTAAGGTGGTCTTCGCAGGAGATTTTGAACCGAAGTTTGGGTTCACCCTGAGAAAAAAAATCCACATCTTTGGATCAGATCCAGACTGATGCATTGGAGGTAAAACCAAACTTTTCTTCTACTAGTAAATTCAAGGGGAAGAAAGAGCATGAAGTGAGAAGAAAGAATAGGGAGGAGGTTTCTCCTTCAAATCAAGAGAGGGAATCACAAGAGTATATAATGGACAAAATGAATAAGCTAATCAAGAACCTTTCAAATAAGTTGATTAAACTCGAATTGGAGGCCCAAAATTCCCCTTCTCGTTCCAACCAAATGATTCCTAACCAGGGATTTAATCCTCAATATCGAAAGCCCCATCTGCAGCTATTGTAGTGGGAGAGGAAGGAACAACGAGACAACATTCAACCCCCTGTATACTTGGAGGGAGAAGTGGAGGGACAGGCTGAGGAAGTCACAGAAAACCAAGAAGAGCAATTCCTCACCTTCTCCGATGATGAGGAGGGTGAAATCATCCTGCAGGGGGAGAAAGAGGAGAAGGAAGTCCCTCTAGAGGATCAAGATATTGACAGTTACTGCAGACAGTTCGTGGATTTTATGCAAGATCAAATCCACAAGAAATATGACCTCAAGTCCTCCAGGAAGAGAACCCGAGTGCAAGAACAAAATGAAGAGTCAATATCAAGAGAAAAAACCCCTACTAGTCTTGCTAGTAAAGGGAATGAGCCATTAGACGAGTCAACCCCTCATAAGGCCACTACATCCACTTCCAAAAAGTAATAAGCCAATCCTCCCAATTATGAGAAGTCCTCATCTATACCCTTGAAGCTACCTGACCCTCCTAAAGTGCAGTTCAAAGAAGCCACTACAAGAAAAGGGTCCACACCCTTTAATCTCCAGAAAGAACTAGAGTAGGTCAAGATCCCTGTTCCCTTGATTGAGCTCCTGAAACAACATTCATACAAAGCTCAAGTGTCCCAATTGATGCTACCCCATGTTGAAAGCCCTCTGCTTTACAGCTTCAATATCTAAAAAGAATGAACCATGGTAGTTTTTGGACCTCATGTAGAATAGCAAGACTTAGCCACTCCCCTGTTCTATGTGACTATGCTGATACATGACTTACTATTGCACAATTGTATGTTGGATTCTGGGGCTTCACATAACCTATTTCTGTTGTTTGTCATGGAACAATTTGTTGGCAATATGATGCAATGTGTTGTCCTTGATGGCAACTGACTTGATGAAGTTGTTCTTGATGGAAACTGACTTGATGAGTTGTATTTGATAGCAACCTATTTGCTATTAATGTATCTACAGATCAGTTCAGAAGTAGCAGAAGAAATAATTTCCAGTAAGTGCCAGAGAAATAATAAACAGGATATATCACAAAGAATACGTGGGTTTGTAACATCTAAGTCGCGTATGTACGCGGATTAGTACGTCCCAAGTCACGTATTCCCTTTTGTGCTCCAAATTTACAATACCAAGGGGTATTACCATGGTTTTGGCACATAGTATTGAGTGCTATATGGTTTATTTGATTCCGTCCAAGAATACCATCGGAAGTGGTGTGGTTTTGGCTCATGGTATTAGTAAAAGCTAAATCTATTTAAGGAGAAGAAGATCATAGGGCAAGGTGTGCATGAGTAAGGGTTGTTGATGAATAAATATCTCTAAGGAATATCTGCATGAATGAAATCTGTTCTTAATTGATAGATCTGAATCTATGATGCACCCATGGGTCTGAGGATGGTTCAATATCTCTAGATCTGATGATGATGAATCTCTAGGATGATCTATAGAAGAAGAAATGGTGAAGATCTGGCACAAAGTCTGCTGAAGATAATGAAGAAATCTGGGTAAGTTTATAGATCTAATCTGTTTTGTAAAGTTTTCCATTTACAGATCTATACGCTAGTTTGTCTCTTCAAAAGCGCGTGTATACGCGGTCTCTATTAATGAAAGGCGCGTATAGGGTTTTCTGAAGAATAAAATACATAGAAGTATACGCGGGTTGGTGTATAGGAAAGCGCGTATGTACGCGGCTTCAGTAAATAAAAGTAGCGTATGATATTTGAATTAATGAAAGATCAGGGTTGAGTTTGTATCTGCATATCTATTCTGAAGTTTGGGTTAGTTCTGATATTCTGTTTACAGTGGTCTCACTGTTCTGTTTGAAGTATTGGGCAAAGTATGTTATGAAGGATTGTGTTGAAGTTGTTTGATCCAGTATGAAAATTGATGAAATGTGGTCTGCAGTAGGTCTGAAGGTTGAAGCCTTCAGTATGGAAGTAGAATCTTTCAGCCAGTAGAAACTGGTGTTGAAATCAGGGGGTCGAAGCTCCCTTCCAGGAGAGGCTGGTAAACGAGTCCAGGGGGTTGGAGCTCCCTTCCAGTTGCAGCTGGAGAACAAGAGAAGGTTGCAGCCTTCTACAGGTTGGTGCCTGCGTGCTGGTATGAGTCTGCGCCAGTACAAAATTGTAAGAAGTTTTCTTTATAATAAATATTGAAGACAGAGACGACAGCAGCGATGGTTTTCTCTCGAATTGGGTTTCCACCTTAAATACTGGTGTTCATGTGTGTTGCTTATGTGTGATGGTCTATTCTGTTATTACTGCACATGCTTACTTCTTACTAAACATCTGGTGAATAAATGATGCAATGATTTAAGTAAAGAATTAAAATACATAATAAGATCTCTGAGCATACGCGAGTTTCCTTAAGGATATCCACGTGTATACGCGAGTTGTGTTCAGTTAAGTAGCGTATGGGTTTTTGAGAAGGAAAAAGAAAAGGTTTTATCATTCAGCTCTAAATACTGATTCACCCCCCCCCCCCTCTCAGTATTTTTCCAACAATTGGTATCAGAGCAGGTCCTTTTGAAAAAGCTTAATCGCTAGAAGGAAGATCAAGCAAGATGAGCAATCAAGATGGAATAGCATCTATCAGGCCTCCTCTCTTTAAAGGAAACAATTTAATCTTCTGGAAAAAAAGGATGAGATCCTATCTTCAGTCTCTGGGAGCAGATGTATGGGCTATTGTTGAAGGAGGATATCAATATCCAGCCGCAGTACCAACAGATCCGACGGAAATAAAGAATTATGAAACAAATGCAAAGGCGGTCAATGCTCTATTGGGAAGTCTAACTGAATCAGAATTTGTCAAAGTCATGCAGTTGAATACAACAAAGGCAATATAGGACAAAATCATTCTAAGCTATGAAGGTGATGCAAAGGTAAAAAGTGCTAAACTCCAAACTCTCCTAATTCAATATGAGAATCTAAAAATGGATAATGAGGAGAGCATTGCCAAATTCTTTTTACATCTTGATGATATTGTAAATCGTATGAGAAATCTGGGAGAAAAAATAACCGAATCTACTTTGGGTGAGAAAATTTTAAGATCTCTAACGGCAAAATTTGAGTCAAAAGTTTCTGCTCTTGAAGAAAAGCAGGATCTTCAAAATCTTACTGTGGTGCAACTTCATGGCATACTAATTACATATGAAATGAGAAGAGGAGGACCATATGAAGTCAAATAAGCCATCTTTAGAGCTTCTACAAAAGGGAAAGAAGTAAAAGAAGCAGAAGGATCAGGATATATCTCAGAAGAAGATGAGGTAAATTTTGTAAAGAAACTTCAACTTGGCACAGGTCGTTTCAGAGGTAAGCTTCCTTTCAAATGTTTTTATTGTGGAAGAGTTGGTCAATATGCTGCTAAGTGTCCTCATAAAGAAACACATGCAAAAGGAAAGGAAGTAGCAAGAATAAATAAGAACTGGTTTAGCACTAGAAAAAGTTACTATACTCATGAAGACAATGATGGGTTATCTGAGAGTGAGGAAGAATGTGAACAAGATCTTAGACTTCTCATGGCATTTGAACAAGAATATAGAGAAGAAAAGGATACTTTTCTGGATGCTCTAGAGGACAATGATTTTCTTGATGAAAACAATCAACTCAAAGTATGCTTAGAATAAAGTAAAATAATCATAGAGACTCTGAAAAATCAAATTGAAGAAGAGAAGAAACACAATGAGAAATTAGAATGTGAAGTGGTAAGTCTAAGAAAAGAACTTGAGAAAGTAAAGACTCTGAATCTTAGATTTGCTAAAGGATCCGAAACCTTAGATGAGATTATCAAGGTACAACGTTCTCCTCTTATAAAGACAGGTCTTGGATATATCGGAGAATCTTCCCCGGAGCCTTGCGCAAATTATCTAAAAGCAGCCCACAGTTATTTTCTGCAGCATTCATCTCCGAAAGAGAATAATGAATATTTCACAAGGTAAATGTGATGTCTCAATTCGAGAACATAACGGGGAATACGCCTGACACTAATCATGAGGTAAATTCAAGTAGAAGATTCCATGATCGTAGAAATTTCTTCTTCAATGGACAATGTTTCTCATGTCACAATTTTGGTCATAAAGCTGTTCAATGTGTTGCATATAAAACCATCATGACTAGAGAAGCAAGAAAGAAAATGATTGATATTGAAACAAAGAAGAATACCTATAACAACTTTTCTCCTCTTCAAAATGAAGTTGAATGTGCTTATTGCAATAACTTTGGCCATAAAGAATCTGAATGCAGGAGAAAAATTCAGCCAAAAGAGCATTTTGCTTCAAGCTCCAAAGTATGGAAGAAGAAGGAATTATAGGTTGAAAATTGTGGCATAGCATTATTTGTAGAAGGTGAAGAAAATCAATGGTACATTGATAGTGGTTGCTCAGGATAGTGGTTACTCAAAACACATGGCAAGGTGAAAAGAGCAAACTTCTTGCATAATGGTGGCTAGAAAAAGGAAAGAATGTTACATTTGGAAATGATGCTCTGTCATTAAGGAAAAGTGCATTTTCTAAAAGAAAAAGTGAAATCCAATAATGTCATGTATGTGGATGGATTAAAGCATAACACTGTTAAATTATTAAGTCAAATGTATGATCAAAGGAAGTGAAGTTGCATTTGGCGTTCCAAGAAAGAATTCGTGGTATGTAGTCAGCAATCAGATGAAAACAATTATAAAAAACTTGAAACTCCAAGCTTAACTGTATGTATTGAAGAACTATAAAGAACAATGTTACTTGAGTAAATCTTCAGAAAATTGGCTATGGCATAGAAGGTTGGGGCATCTGAGCTTCTCTCAAATCAACAAATCAAGCAGACTTAAAGCTGTTCGTGATCTTCCCAATATTACTCTACCTGAAAATATCATATGCAAATCTTGCCAATTTGGTAAGAAAACCAGAGTACAGTTTAATGCCAAGGAAGGATCATCAAGTAAGCCTCTTGAACTTATTCATACTAACATATGTGGACCTGTGAGGAAAAAGTCACCACGTGGTGGACAATAGTATATCTTATTTATTTATGATTTCTCTATAATGTGTTGGATTGGGTTGCTTAAACACAAAGCTGAAGCATTTGAGAAATTTCAGGTCTTCAAAGCACTGGTTGAAAATGAATCAGATCTAAAAATCAAGTGTCTTACATCTGATCGAGGAGGAGAATATACATCAGATGAATTCCTTGAATTTTGTGAACAACATGGCATAAAAAGACAATTTTCTGTAGCTGGCACTCCACAACAAAATGGCGTAGCAGAAATAATGAATAGAACAATTCAAAAAATGGCTAGAGCTATGCTTGATGATTTGGGAACACCTGACACATTTTGGGGAGAAGCAGCACATACATCGGTAAATATTCTTAACAAGGCACATGTTCGTGTAAATAGTGATAAAACTCCATATGAGCTCTGGTATGGTAATCCTCCCACTGTGAAGCATTTTAGAGTTTTTGGAAGCAAATGATTTATCAAAAATAATGATGAACAAATTGGCAAGTTTGAACCCAGAGCAGATGAAGGAATACTTCTTGGTTACTCCTCTAGGAGTAGAGCATATAAATGTTACAATAAAAGACTTCGGAAGATTGTTGAATGTATTGATGTTGTTATTAATGAGTCTCCTACAGCTCCAAAAGAAGAAAAAAAAATAACAGATGAAGACGATGATGACATATATCCTTCTACATCAAATAGAAATGATATTGACAGTGAACCCAATGAAGAACCCGAAGATGAATTATCTAAAAAATCTCCATCCAGATATGTTCAAAAAAATCATCCAGAATCTCAAATTTTGGGAGAAAAGGGATCAAGTGTACAAACAAGAAGGACTCTTGTGGGATCTTCTAGCTATCTATCATTTTTATCCACTATTGAACCACAAATGTCAATCAAGCTAGCAGAGATGAATGTTGGATTCAAACCATGAATGAAGAGCTTGATCAAATTGAAAAGAATCACACTTGGGAATTAGTACCAAGACCTCATGACAAAAATTTCATTGGAACTAAGTGGATATTCAAAAACAAGTTAAATGAGAATGGGGATGTTATAAGAAATAAAGCTAGACTTGCTTGCAAAGGGTATGCTCAACAAGAAGGTATAGACTTTGAAGAAACATTTGCTCCTGTAGCTAGACTTGAAGCCATAAGAATGTTTCTTTCTTTTTCAAGCTTCCAACAAATTAAAGTTTATCAAATGGATGTTAAATCTGCTTTTCTCAATGGTGATATAGAAGAAGAAGTTTATATACAACAACCAGAAGGATTCATTTTGGGAAATGATGAAAAACTTGTTTGTAAACTTAAAAAGGCTCTATATGGTCTCAAACAAGCTCCAAGGGCATGGTATTATCGTCTTGACAAATATCTTCATCAACAAGGATTTTCAAAGGGGTCTGTTGATAGCAACTTATACACTAAAACTGAAAATGATAAACTATTGATTGTGGTTGTATATGTTGATGATATCATTTTTGGAAGTAATGAAGAGTCTATGAGTCAGAAATTTGCTTCTGTTATGCAGCAAGAATTTGAAATGTCTTTACTTGGGGAACTAACATTCTTTCTTGGCTTGCAAGTGCAACAAGCAACAGATAGCATATTCTTATCACAAGCAAAATATCTTAAGCAAATCTTGAAGAGCTGCTGGCATGAGAAGATTGCAAACTGTAAGTACACAATGATAACGGATGTAATCTCGATTCTGATGATTCCCACAGAATAACTTCGAATACAGGATCCTGATTTTTCTCTGCTTTCATCACTTATGGACAGTTAGGACATTATTCATCACACATTTGGGATTGTTAGACAGTCACAACTAATCCAAAGGTCTCACAACCAGTGTAGAAATATGTTAAAATATCTACAAGGAACTCAAGACTTTGGACTGTGGTATCCAAAGAATGCTAATCTTACTCTTCATGCTTACACTGATGAAGATTGGGCTAGAAATGTTGATGATCAGAAAAGCACTAGTGCTGGTGCATTCTATATGGGGCCCCGACTATTATCTTGGTTCAGCAAGAAGCAAATTTCTATTGCCTTATCTACAGCAGAAGCAGAATATGTGGCTGCCGCATCATGTTGCACTCAAATTCTTTGGATGATGCAAACCTTACAAGGCATTCAAATCAAATGTTCACTTCCTATTTCCATTATGTGTGATAATACAAGTGCCATCAGCATCTCAAAGAATCCTATTATGCATTCCAAGACCAAGCACATTCCCATCAAGTATCACTTCTTACTTGAACAATTGCTTGAACAAAAGGTGAAATTGGAGTATGTTCCTTCCAAAGAGCAAGTTGCTGATATATTTACCAAACCTTTACCCAAGGAAGCATTCGAATATCTCAGACAAAAGCTTGGAGTAGTCTCTGCCATGCAGAGGATCAGATCTGCTTAAATTCAGAATATTAAATTGGATACACGAATTTCATGAAGGACAGTCACGTATATACGCGAGTTTATACACAGAAAACCGCGTATGGGTATTTGCTGACAAAATTTTGGTTCAACATTCTTCAGCACAACTACAGTGTTGTTTGGTATCTCTGGTGGTGTTCCAGTTCTCCTAATTCTATTTCATTCTCTAATGTTTCTTGATAAAGATGCCTTGATGATTTGCTGTTGAAAGTGTTCAGGATGCATAGGCTAAGGGGGAGCATTGGTCTTATGGAAAGGATGCATTGTTGGAATTCTTATTATTTGCTGTGATCTGATTTCATGCTTGAGATTCTTTGGTCTTCATTGTATAAGTCATTTCTGTAATTTGATGAAAAGGTCATGTTAAGACCTATGATGTAAAATTGTAATATTCAGTCATGTAAGGACTTCTTCATTTTTTTAAACCCAATTGGTTGGGTACTTGAGTCACATATGTAAATCCACTTGGTTGGATCATTGATGTAAGTATGAGTCCTTGGTGATAGGAAAGGTCATAGAGTCATTGAAAAATATGTTTGAAGATCTAGCATGAACTCAGGGGGAGCATGGTAACTTCAGATCCGCCCTTTGCCCTTGATGTCAAAGGGGGAGAGTATCATGGTGTTTGAATAATATTTGTAATCAATGTATCTATCTGTTGTGGTGCACCATAATGGTTTCCATCAAGTCCAAAGGGGGATATTTTTGGCAATATGATGCAATGTGTTGTCCTTGATGGCAACCTACTTGATGAAGTTGTTCTTGATGGAAACTGACTTGATGAGTTGTCTTTGATAGAAACCTATTTGCTATTAATGTATCTACAGATCAGTTCAGAAGTAGTAGAAGAAAGAATTTCTAGTAAGTGCCAGAGAAATAATAAACAGGATATATCACAAAGAATACGCGGGTTTGTAACATCCAAGTCGTGTATGTACGCGGATTAGTACGTCCCAAGTCGTGTATTCCCTTTTGCGCTCCAAATTTACAATACCAAGGGGCATTACCATGGTTTTGGCACACAGTATTGAGTGCTATATGGTTTATTTGATTCCGTCCAAGAATACCATCGGAAGTGGTGTGGTTTTGGCTCATGGTATTAGTAAAAGCTAAATCTATTTAAGGAGAAGAAGATCATAGGGCAAGGTGTGCATGAGTAAGGGTTGTTGATGAATAAATATCTCTAAGGAATATCTGCATGAATGAAATCTGTTCTTAATTGATAGATCTGAATCTATGATGCACCCATGGATCTGAGGATGGTTCAAGATCTCTAGATCTGATGATGATGAATCTCTAGGATGATCTGTAGAAGAAGAAATGGTGAAGATCTGGCACAAAGTCTGCTGAAGATAATGAAGAAATCTAGGTAAGTTTATAACTCTGATCTGTTTTGTAAAGTTTTCCATTTATAGATCTATACGCTAGTTTGTCTCTTCAAAAGCACGTGTATACGCGGTCTCTATTAATGAAAGGCACGTATAGGGTTTTATGAAGAATAAAATACATAGAAGTATACAAAGGTTGGTGTACAGGAAAGCGCGTATGTACGCGTCTTCAGTAAATAAAAGTAGCGTATGATATTTCAATTAATGAAAGATCAGGGTTGAGTTTGTATCTGCATATCTATTCTGAAGTCTGGGTTAGTTCTGATATTCTGTTTACAGTGGTCTCACTATTCTGTTTGAAGTATTGGGAAAAGTATGTTATGAAGGGTTGTGTTGAAGCTGCTTGATCCAGTATGAAAATTGATGAAACGTGGTCTGCAGTAGGTCTGAAGGTTGAAGCCTTCAGTATGGAAGTAGAATCTTTCAGCCAGTAGAAACTGGTGTTGAAATCAGGGGGTCGAAGCTCCCTTCCAGGAGAGGCTGGTAAACGAGTCCAGGGGGTTGGAGCTCCCTTTCAGTTGCAGCTAGAGAACAAGAGAAGGTTACAACCTTCTGCAGGTGGGTGCCTGTGTGCTGGTATGAGTTTGCGCCAGTACAAAATTGTAAGAATTTTTATTTATAATAAATATTGAAGACAGAGATGACAGCAGCGGTGGTTTTCTCCCGAATTGGGTTTCCACCTTAAATACTGGTGTTCATGTGTATTTCTTATGTCTGATGGTCTATTCTGTTATTACTGCACATGCTTACTTCTTACTAAACATCTGGTGAATAAATGATGCAATGATTTAAGTAAAGAATTAAAATACATAATAAGAGCTCTGAGCATACGCTAGTTTTCTTAAGGATATCCGTGTGTATACGCGAGTTTTTTTCAATAAAGTAGCGTATGGGTTTTTGAGAAAAAATAAGAAGAAGGTTTTATCGGTCTAATCTTGATTCTGCCCCCACCCCCCCCCTCTCGTGTTATTTTTCCAGCAATGGTTGTAAGAAGCAAGTCCTCTATTACTAGAGGAAATTGTCGGTTTAGTTTCTTTTGGAGGCTATTTGATCTAAAAACTTTCTTGGAAGATCCGCAACCCATTCTGAAATTATCAACACGTCTTCTCGCCATTCTGAAAGAAGTAACTTTGTTACAGTGACGCCGAAAGAAGTAACTCTGTAATAGTTTTTTATACCTCTTATTGATTGTTGAGTTGGATTAAGTTGAATTTGTTAACTTAGGATTCTTTGATTGATTTTTTTTTATGTTTCTCATAAAGGCAATGGTCATTGTACAAGATAGTTTCTTTACCAAGGGTATATTGTTTCCATTTCCCATGGTGTTTAGACCAGTGCATGAACATCTTTGTCATAGTTGTTGTAGTTGTATCTTGACATGGGAATAAGGCCTCTAATTGATATCTCATCATGTGTCTTCTATGCTTAAGAACAACATATATGTTATATAAATTGGTCTTTGGTAGTGTAGCTTCTACTTTGAAACCAATCTGAAAGGTGTGCTCCATGGACATAATAGAAGAAAGGCCAATTCCTTCCTTAAATGCAACAATAGCCTAAAAATTAACTTAATTTTATCATTCTTAGGTACATGTTTGATGTTTTTAATTTTTTAACTTAGGATCCTTTGATTGATTATTTTGTATGTTTCTCATAAAGGCAATGGTCATTGTGTAAGATAGTTTCTTTACCAATGGTATATTGTTTCCATTGCTCAAGTATTTAGACGAGTACATGAATATCCTTGTTATAGTTGTTGTAGTTGGATCTTGACATGGAAATAAGGCCTCTAACTTAATTGATATGTAATCATGTGTATTATATGCTTAAGAACAACATTTATGTCATATAAATTGGTCTTTGGTAGTGTAGCTTCTACTTTGAAACCAATATGAAAGGTGTGCTCCATGCACATAATAGAGAAAATGTCCAATTCCTTCCTTAAATGCAACAATAGCCTAAAAATTAACCTACTACAGAAAGTTTCTTCAGAATTTCTTACCTAGTCCATGAACCATGAACTATTATATTAACCATGCAAAATATTGCATCCTTACAAAATCCACATTGCGATGTGGTTACAAAAATTAAGTCATGCCACCCTTATGCTTGATGGCCTCCATTTCCTGCATTTCCGAAACTTGTTGAGTTGCATGCCTGACCCAAGTATGGTGGCCTAGCCAAGATTGGTTGATTAGGATTGGCCTAAATGTTTCCCTAAATGTTTCCATATGCTTGATTCTAATTTTCTCCTTGTAGCCATGGAGGAACTAAGTATCCCAAGTGTCCACTTGTGTCACTAACCCTAGCATTGAGTGTAGGTGTCCTACAAACACACATAGGATTTAAACTTGCACTTATAGGAGTATAAGAGGTGGACATAACCCCTGGCTAATAGCGGGGGACTTGGATGTTAATCATGTCTTGGCATGATGGTGTATGCTCTACAACGTGGTCTAGAGTGTTGGACATCATTGTTTGCCTCAAACTAGATTGGACCATAGTCTTCCCTGTCTTTCACCTCTCCTTTTCCTAGCACTTGTTGAACCTTTCTTGTCTCCCTCTCTTGCCTTGCCAATTTTTTTTTTTTATGTTCCCTATATTCCCTTGCCTTTTGTCTTTCTAGCCTTTCCTTTGCTTGAAATTTTGCCAATGTAATCCTTGTAGCTCTCTTTTCCTTGGACAACTCCTTTTTTCTCTTTTTTAGATTCTTGAATTTCAATTTTTTCACGTTCAGACTCAAACAATAAATTAATATAGTCTTAAGAGGTGAGAAACTGTAAACTCCTCCCCAAACGAAGATAATATGGTGTTTAGTGCCTTGATATGGCCTTCACTCTCTCTACGGGTAGCTTTAGGGAATGCAGCAAATATTATCTGCTTTGTTGTCACATGTTCCTTAAGGCCTAACACTTTCCTTTCAACCTATGAGACAATTGATTTCCCTCCATTGTTTCTTCCTATGGTACTTCATGCTGAACAGACAGGTTCTTCTTCTAGTGATCCATTGTCCACAAAATAATGAACAAGTTTAGTGTTCAACTTTGATGTTTGTGAAGGCATGTCCATGCTTTCCTCATTGGTGGAAGACACATTATGTTTGTTGATATTCATCATGGCCTCTGCCAACCATAATGGTGGGCTTACTTGGGTTGGAATTCTCAATTGCTCATTGTTTAATCTTGTTTATCATTTGAAATCAAGTTTGCATTTTCATTTGCATGATCAACTGCCTCATACGGAATATCACATGCAGAATTGGCAGGTGGTTCGGTGGGTGTGACAACCTCCATGCTATTGAAAATTGGTTCATGACTAAATTGTGTCTCACTCACATGTTCATCATCATCACCATATAAGTGCCCTTCAAAAAGTGACATTATACCTTCAACGACAACAACATATTCTTTCCCATCCATATCTTCTTGGGAATCAACATGGTTTTGTAAGTTCTCTACTTCTTAACCTTCGACATCAAATGTATGGATACAACTAGTATCATGCATAATATCATCAACATTTAGTGGCCATATACCAATCCTCCTAAATCCAGTCTTGATATTAGAAGGTGTGAGAGTCATTTTAAATGCTTTACTTGCAATCTCACCTAGCTCAGACCTTTTTACCTCTACCCCTCAATTATTCACCATCCATGAAGCTTGCTCAACCCTGAAATAGTTCTTGAAAGGCCCAAACACACTGACATCAAGGGGCTGAAATTTGTGAGTGGTATGAACCGAAAATGTTAAGATGTTAATGCCCAAATTGTTGGCCTCCTCAACTGTTTACATAAACATGTGGCTTCCATGGCCATCTAAGACTAGTTGATGCTTGTTTTCAGGTAAGACACCACCTAGTATAGATGAAGCAAAGTGACAGAGCCAATTCAAGAATAGTTCCTTTGTCATCCATGCATGGGGATATGCAGTCATGCATGCACCTGGTTCACAATTTTGTATATAGGTTTTTAGTTGCATTTTACCTTTGAATAGGTAAAATCTTGGAATTGAAAACCAATTGCATTGATACAAAAAAGAATAGTGATCCACTCCCTGATCTTAGGCAAAATATTAGGAACATTTTTTGTCCCTCTCTTAGCAATTACCCACATACCATAATTCCTTCCTACCTATAAGCTTGTTTTGTCACAGCTCCATATATGGTCTGGGGCATATGAGTGTTGCTCATATGCGATAGAAAGAGTGTCATAGAACTTGGACACAGTTGTAGGGTGTAAATTTAAATCCATGTCTCTATTAGGGCCCTTAGTTGTACATAAAACAAGGTTTATGTCTTTTTTTAGACCCACTCCACCATGATTTACCAGGAAACCCATCTTTGAAGGGGTTTGGCATCCCCTGGAAGATTTGATCTACTATAGGTTTAAGTTGTATCAACTCTAACCCATGTCCCAATTGGGCCATATCTTTACACCACTCAACCACCTCATTCGCCTCCATTTCAGTTATAACTATAATAGGCCCTCTACGATTTGTATGATTCAACCCATTTATCCAATAATGTATGGTAGAGGAAGCAATCCCATGTTTTTTTGCAGAGGCATGAATTAAATATCCCCTAAAATCTATGTCATCAATTGCAGCTAGCATGTCTTGCTTTGTCCATCCTCTTATGGCACTAATATTATTTGTTGAGCTTGCACCTTGCACTGTGGTTGAAGGTGACTCTTTGGTTGATGGTGGGATAACATGATCTTCCACCACACTGTCATTATCAACGACATTGTTGGGGGCATTGGGAGCATTCACATCATCCCCCCAGTCCTTATTTTATGAACTAGATTGCATCTGGGCCCCCCTAGTTCCTCGCCTCCTCCGTTTCCTTGTACGAGCTACAATAGAAACTTTTGGCATGGCTACAAAAACCTGCAAATTTACCACGAAATTCTGATTTTCAAAAAATGTTGATTTTTCTCAGTAGATTACCAATCATTCATGCAGTAGCAATTTATCAGTGAAAATGAAGCTTATTAAATGGAATTTGATGTATATGTTCAAGGCATACAAGTATGAAATGCCTGATCCAAAAACAAAATCGTTGATCTCGACATTAACCCAACTAGACATGATAATCTAACTAAACAACAATCCCTATTCACTACCCATTATTGTTGGCATTATGGCTAATGTGTTGTCATTGATGGAAGCCTACTTGATAAAGATGTCAACATTGTGATAATAGGATGCTACAGCCAGTATGAACAAACAAATGGTAGTTCAGTGACAGATGGATGGTAAAGAAAAAGTTTGAGAAAGTATATGTGGGTCCTATGAAGCAAGATCACATCCATACACCGCATACATAATCCACACCATGGTATTTTGAATACCATGGGTCTTTACCATGGTACTGGACCATAGTAATGGGTGCGATAATGTTTATTTGATCCCCTCAAAGAATACCAACGACATTACTAAGGGATTGGCCTGAGGTTTTGCCTAAGGAAAATGTTGATTTTGCTAAGTAGATCACCAATCATTCATGCATTAGCAATTTATCGGTGAAAATAAGGCTTATTGCATGGAATTTGATGTATATTTTCAAGGCATACAAGTATGAAATGCGTGGTCCAAAAACAAAATCGTTGATCTCGACATTAACCAAACTAGACCTGCTAATCTAACCAAACAACAATCCTTGTTCACTACTCATTATTGTTGGCATTATGGCTAATTTTTTGTCCTTGATGGAAACCTACTTGATAAAGATGTCAACATTGTGACAATAGGATGCTAAAGCTAGTATGAACAGAGAAATTGCAGTTCAGTGACAGATGGATGGTAAAGAAAAATTTTGAGAAAGTATATGCGGGTCCTATGAAGAAAGATCACATACAGACACCATGTACATAATCCGCACCATGGTATTTTGAATACCATGGACCTTTACCATGGTATTGGACCATAGTAATGGGTGCGATAATGGTTATTTGATCCCCTCAAAGAATACCAATGACATTACTAAGGGATTGACCTAAGGTTTTTCCTGAGGAAAATGTTGATTTTTCTCAATAGATCGCCAATCATTCTTGTACTAGCAATTTATCAGTGAAAATAAGGCTTATTGCATGGAATTTGATGTATATTTTAAGGGCATACAAGTATGAAATGCCTGATCCAAAAACAAAATCGTTGATCTCGACATTAACCCAACTAGACCTGCTAATCTAACCAAACAACAATCCCTATTCATTACTCATTATTGTTGGCATTATGGCTAATGTGTTGTCCTTGATGGAAACCTACTTGATAAAGATGTCAACGTTGTGATAATAGGATGCTACAGCTGATGTGAACAGTGAAATGGCAGTTCAGTGACAGATGGATGGTAAAGAAAAAGTTTGAGAAAGTATATGTGGGTCTTATGAAGCAAGATCACATACATACACCGCGTACATAATCTGTACCATAGTATTTTGAATACAATGGGTCTTTACCATGGTATTGGACCATAGTAATGTGTTGAAAATGCAGCAAGATGATGGAGCTTAGTGAAATGAAGTTGCCTTCACTAAGTGGGCCTGCAGGCAAATTCTGGCGCAAAGTCTATTTTTAGACTATGTCTATTTTTAGACAAATGGAGCATGGTCCAGGGGTTGCAGTTTGTTATTCTTGGAGTATTGGTCATGTTGGTAAAAATTGATGGAGATCTATTTTTGGACCTATAGGTCGAAGTCTATTTTTAGACTGCCTATCCTAAAAATAGGGAAGTCAAATATTATTTACCCTTAATAATATTTGGACTCTAAACTTCAGTTTACTCTCTTGGAGCACTTCAGTTCGAACTACAGAAGTGGCTCATGCATCTGATAGAGGAATTATGCTATTCCTAGGGGTTTGGTGAACTCATGCATGGTTGACTTCAGTTAGGACTTTAGTGGCAGAAGTTTGGTGGAGTTGATGAGATAGTTGGTGGAGTTGTGTTCGGTTTAACTTAGTTGAACTAGTTGAGATTAGTTTAACTAGATAATCAACTAGTAATGAGTGGAGTGAATTAAATATTATTTAATTCATTAATTATTAACTCATTATTCAACTCAATAACACATCAGTTCACTACAGTGCATGGACAGTTCAGTGGAGACCAGTGAAAGAGGTAGATGAAAGGGTTGAGATAGCTATCAGTTGTGACATCAGTTGTGCATGAGATTTGCACCACAATTGGAGGAATTTCCCATGATGATTGTGCTGTCAAGCCAAGGAGATTCGAACCTTGGATCTCTCATTAGACCAGCCTTGATTGCGCAATAGAGGCAGGCAATTAGTGGATGTGTTTTGAACCTGTGACTTGTTCAAAACCAAGCTAGTTTGTGTGTAACTTCATGAGATAGTGCTGAGTACTTGTGAGGAGTATTGTACTGAGTTTGTTACATGTTTTCTCCATTATAATATACACAATAGCTGCGGGGTTTTCAGCTATAAGCTTTCCCCATATATACTGTGTAATGTGTGTGATGTTTTTATGATCTTTTGATCGCATACCGCTTGTTTTATTTCCGCATGTGTGATGATCTGAGTGGAAGAGATTATGTGTTGCATATGAATTCAAATTGATATGTGATCAGGATAATCTCGGTGGATAAATATCATTATTCAGCAAATTTCTACATGGTATCGGAGCTAGATTAATTATCAGAGCAGAGATTGATCATCACAGTGATTACAAACTTATTTCGGTAGACAGAGTCTGCATGCGGGCCAGGTAGCCTCTGGATCCATCCTTTCCTTTGAAAGGTGATACATCCAGTGAATGCCCCTGCAGTCGATCTCTGTGATAGAAATAATTTGTTCTCACAGATCAAGAGCGGTTGAGATTTGAGTTGGAATTCGAATTTTGCAGCAGTTTTGTTTTCTTGGTGCCGGAGTTGAAAATGTCTTTCAACGGTTTGCGACTCGAATATGCTCTTGAAGGTAGTTCGAATTATGTTGCATGGAAGGATCGCATGGAGGAAGTATTAGAAGATAATGGTCTGAAGGAGTTCGTAGATACGGATGTCCAAAAGCCCACTGATCCTGCTGAAGTCGAAGCATGGCAAAAGAAGATGGCGAAATGTCGAAGGATCCTGTTGGAGGGCGTCAAGGATCATATTGTATCCAGCCTGCATGGAAATGCTTCTCCATATTTAATGTGGAAAGCTTTGACGGATCTATTCCAGAGTAAGAGTGACCAAAGGAAGCTAGCGCTCAAAGATAAGCTCAGGAACATCAAGATGGAGAAAGGCGACAGTATCGCCAAATACCTCACGAAGTTCACTCAATGCAGAGATGAGCTGGGAAGTGTGGGGGTGACTGTCGAAGATGAGGACATGGTGGACCTAGCTCTCCTTGGTCTTTCGAAGGCTTGGCATTCATATCAAGATAGTGTCAATGGTCGGGAGAAGTTGCCGGGATGGGAGCGCCTTTGGGCGGATCTCATGCAGGAGGAGATAAGGAGGACTACCGGGGACGGATCTTCATCAAAGGGAGCTGATGAAGAAAATTGCGCTTTGGCTGCCAAAGAAAAGAAGGGGAAGGGTAAGAAAACTTCTCATTCCGGTGCAAAGGGCAAGAAGCAGGATATGGCAAAAGTGAAGTGTTTTCACTGCCATGATCACGGACATTATGCTACCAATTGTCCGAAGAAGAAGAAAAACAAGCAAGCGGGAAGATCTGCAGATGGAGAAGCTTTGGCTTCGCAGTTCGAGCTTGAATTTTCATTGATCGCATGCTTGGTTTCAAGTGTGATGTGATCGGTGTGGTTCTTGGACAGCGGTGCATCATTTCATATGACGGGAGATCGGGATTTGTTCTCAGATCTGGAGGACAAAGATCTAGGTGTGCACATCGAGATGGGCGATGATGGTAGATACAGTGCGACTGGTATCGGTACCATATCCTTTCAGAGGGAGTCTGGTAAACCCTTTGTATTGAAGGATGTCATGCATGTACCTGGATTGAAGAAGAACTTGATCTCTGTGGCGATGTTGGAGGATAAGGGGTATGATGTGGTCTTCAGCGAAGGAAAATCCTTCCTGCGCAGTAAGACTACTAGAGAGACCCGGAAGATAGGGGTTCGAACCAAGAACCTTTATCAGTTGCAGGTAGATGGCTGCGCAGCTATGGCATGCAAGGCGGGAGAAGTGGTGAGCCGGGATGATGAGGGCGAACTGTGGCACAGGAGATTGGGTCACCTTCACCATGGAGCTTTGAAGATTCTGCAGCAGATTTCTACTGGACTTCCTAAGGGCACTCTTGCGCAGTCAGATCAGTGCAAGGGGTGTACTTTAGGGAAGTATATGAAAGCCACCTTTCACGAGAAGGATAGTCGCGCCACGACGATCCTTGAGAGAGTTCACACAGACGTGTGTGGTCCTTTCTCAGTTGCTTCGACAACAAAGCACAAGTACTACGTGATCTTTGTTGATGATTTCTCTCGAAAGTGCTAGATCTTCTTCATGCAGAAGAAGAGTGATACATTCGCGAAGTTCTATGAGTTTAAGGCACTGGTCGAGAAGGAGTCGGGGAAGAAGGTGATTGCTCTAAGGAGCGACAATGGTGGTGAATTCATCTCGGCTGAATTCAAGGAGTTCTGCAGCGCAGAAGGGATTCGGAGAGAGCTCATCGCACCCCATAACCCACAGCAGAACGGGGTGGCCGAGCGGAAGAACAGAACGATCGTGGGTGCTGCACGGGCGATGTTGCATGATCAGGGCCTACCCCTTCACTTGTGGGCTGAGGCATGCAATACAATAGTGTATGTGCAGAACCGTTGTCCTCACAAGGTTCTTGGCATGAGTACACCAGAGGAGGCTTATTCTGGCAAGAGGCCTGATATTTCCCATTTGCGGATTTTTGGTTCTCCTGCCTACATGCATGTGACGAAGGATGCGAGAAGGAAGCTGGATCCAACTGCTGAGGTTGGAATATTTGTGGGGTACACTGATACACCTCACAACTATTGGGTGTATTTGTCAGACAGTCGCAAGACTGTTGTGCGACGTGATATAAAATTTCAGGAGGAGAAAGCCATGCAGTGTTCGCTTGAGAGGGAGCTACACTTGCATGCAGATGAGGAGCTGTTAGTTCCTAAGGAGGAGCTTCCGGATGTGGATCAACCACAAGAGGAAGTTCAAGAGGTGGAAGAAACCACCCATGCAGCGCCAACCATCAGAGGGCACATGCGCACTACAGAAGCTGAGCGACTGGCTCGAGATGCAGAGAAGGTTGTAGGACCACCTACAGCACAGCGCAGACAGAGACAGTCACCGGATCGGTACACTGGATACATGGCTCTTATGAGTCAATGTGTTGTGACGGAGCCATCCTCTTTTGAGGAAGCCGTGGAGGAACCCGCATGGGTTGATGCCATGATCGAAGAATATGATTCGATCATCAGGAACAGTGCATGGGAGATTGTCCCAAGACCGGTTGGGAAATCAGTGGTAGGTTCGCGATGGATCTACAAGGTGAAGCAGGCGGCTGACGGGAGTGTGGAGAAGTATAAGGCGAGATTTGTCGCCCGTGGCTTCTCACAGATCGAGGGGATTGACTATGAGGAGACTTTTGCACCTGTCGCAAGGTACTCTTCCATACGAACGATCCTTGCTCTCTCAGCGCAGATGGGGTGGCACATTCATCAGATGGATGTGAAGACTGCGTTCCTCAATGGATTTATTGAGGAGGAGGTGTACATAGAGCAGCCTGAAGGTTTTGAGATCTTCAGCAGTGAGTCGCATGTGTGCCGACTCAAGAGAGCACCGTACGGGCTGAAGCAAGCACCTCGTGCTTGGTACACTCGGATAGACAGCTACTTCACCGGGCTTGGATTCTCCAAGAGTGAGGCGGATCCTAACCTGTACCAGATTGTGGTGGAGGGGAAGCTGTTGATCATCGTACTGTATGTAGATGATCTGATTTTGACTAGCGATGAGTAGTTGATACTTTCATGCAAGGAGGATCTTGCACGAGAGTTTGAGATGAAGGACTTGGGCATCCTTCATTATTTCCTGGGATTGGAGATTTGGCAGCGCAACGGAGGACTGTTTGTTTCTCAGGGCAAGTATGCTCGGGAGATTCTGGAGAGGTTCAACATGCAAGGCTGCAAGCCTGTTGACACTCCTCTTCCCGGTGGTTGGAGGAAGGAGGATGCTACTTCAGCGGAGGTAGTGGATGCCACTGTCTATCGACAGTTGGTGGGGTCGCTTATGTATCTGGTCAATACACGACTCGATATATGCTATGCTGTTAACCAGCTTTCGCAAGCTATGGTTAAGCCTACCAAGCTCTTCTGGAAGGCAGGCAAGCATGTATTGCGTTATATTAGTGGCACATCGGGATATGGTCTATGGTACAGACATGAGGATGGAGCGAAGCTTTCTGGCTTCACTGATGCAGATTGGGCAGGGAGCCCAACGGACCGGAAGAGCACATCTGGAGGAGTTTTCAGCATTGGGTCGACAGCAGTTTCCTGGTACAGCAGGAAGCAGAGATCCGTGGCACTCAGTTCAGCAGAGGCCGAGTACATGGCAGCTAGCTTGGCTACATGCAAGACTATTTGGATGAGGAAGATCCTCGTTGGATTGTTCGGGTTGCATTTGGAGCCTACAGTGATTTATTGTGATAACCAGAGTTGCATTAAACTCTCAGCTAATCCAGTATTTCATGATAGATCCAAACACATCGACATTAGGTACCATCATATCAGAGATTGTGTTCAGCGGAGAATCATGATGCTTTCATATGTTCCCACGGAGGATCAGGATGCCGACATCTTGACAAAGGCGCTCACCAGGAGCAAGTTCGAATTCCACAGAGGCAGGATAGGGGTTGCAGATAATCCATATCTTGCTGAGAGGGAGTGTTGAGAATGCAGGAAGATGATGGAGCTTAGTGAAATGAAGTCGCCTTCACTAAGTGGGCCCGCAGGCAAATTCTGGCGCAAAGTCTATTTTTAGACATATGGAGCATGGTCTAGGGGTTGCAGTATGTTATTCTTGGAGTATTGGTCATGTTGGTAAAAATAGATGGACCTCTATTTTTAGACATTTAGGTCGAAGTCTATTTTTAGACCGCCTATCCTAAAAATAGAAAAGTCAAATATTATTTACCCTTAATAATATTTGGACTCTAAACTTCAGTATACTCTCTTGGAGCACTTCAGTTCGAGCTACAGAAGTGGCTCATGCATCTGACAGAGGAATTACGCTATTCCTAGGGGTTTGGTGAGCTCATGCATGGTTGACTTCAGTTAGGACTTCAGTGGCAGAAGTTTGGTGGAGTTGATGAGACAGTGGTGGAGTTGTGTTCGGTTTAACTTAGTTGAACTAGTTGAGATTAGTTTAACTAGCTAATCAACTAGTAATGAGTGGAGTGAATTAAATATTATTTAATTCATTAATTAGTAACTCATTATTCAACTCAAGAACACATCAGTTCACTACAATGCATGGACAGTTCAGTGGAGACCAGTGAAAGAGGTAGATGAAAGGGTTGAGATAGCTATCAGTTGTGACATCAGTTGTGCATGAGATTTGCACCACACTTGGAGGAATTGCCCATGATGATTGCGCTGTCAAGCCAAGGAGATTCGAACCTTGGATCTCTCATTAGACTAGCCTTGATTGCGCAATAGAGGCAGGCAATTAGTGGATGTGTTTTGAACCTGTGACTTGTTCAAAACCAAGCTAGTTTGTGTGTAACTTCATGAGATAGTACCGAGTACTTGTGAGGAGTATTGTACTGAGTTTGTTACATGTTTTCTCCATTATAATATACACAATAGCTGCGGGGTTTTCAGCTATAAGCTTTCCCCATACATACTGTGTAATGTGTGTGATGTTTTGATGATCTTTTGATCGCATACCGTTTGTTTTATTTCCGCATGTGTGATGATCTGAGTGGAAGAGATTATGTGTTGCATATGAATTCGAATTGATATGTGATCAGGATAATCTCTAAGGATAAATATCATTATTCAAAGAAATTTCTACAAGTAATGGGTGCGATAATGATTATTTGATCCCCTCAAAGAATACCAACGACATTACTAAGAATTTGGCTAAGGTTTTGCCTAAGGCTAAAACTATATAAGGAGATGGAGATCAAAGGGTCAGGTGTGCAAGTATTGTGTTGTCTATGAATGATTTGATATGAAACATGTGTGCACCAAGGAAGAAGGAGAAGACTCAGATATGAAAGATCTAAAATATGTTGACATGTATGCTTCATTTATTTGCTGCAAATGTCTAATATTGATGAAAATGTGATGTTATGATCAAAACAATTTGTTCAAAAGTCTGTAGTATGATAGTCAAGGTTGCAAAAAGTGAAATTGTGTTTGTAACGAAAGTTTTTCAGATCTATACGCAGGTATGTTTGGGCATATTCACGTACATATGTATATCCACCTCGGAAGGGTCATGTATATTTTCTACGAAATAATTTTCAGTTTGTACAGATTTGTACGCATGTGTTGTGTATGGTAAGTGCATACATATGCTGATATTCCTTATTTAAGTCGCATACATAAACCAAAGTTTGATATGTTGATTTACGCTTACAGATCTAATGATTGATTTTCACAATTAATGTTATTTGGTTACTTTTTGTTGTCTATCAATGATGTATTTATCATGATTGAGGTGACTTGGTTAAAGTTAATGGGACAGAAGTGTGACTGAGTATATGATTTATAATTGGTTCAGAAATCTGTGATTGATTCTATGATCTGTAGCTGATGAAATTTTATATGAATGGTTCAATGGCTAATTATTTAAGCATTCAATATTTTGAGATCTGTACACAAGTATGATACAAAATAAGCATGTACGTCATATGTAGGTGTGCTTCAGAGAAGTAGCGTATACATTATAACATGTATATTTGATTAGGGTTTGCAGTGACAACACTTTGTTTCTGTGACAATGAACAATGTATGGTCTGGTATAATAGTTGTGCATTGGTACAATATAACAGTTTATATTTGTTATGGATTTGTTTGATCTTGTTGCAATGGTTAATTGGGATTCATTTATTGTTTTGATGGTAATACAATGATTCAGTTAGTTCAATGTTTGGTTTCAAAATTCTTATTTGTTATTGGGCTTAATGTTGGAAGTGGGTCCATTCTGAAAATATGATGAAAAGTGGCCTACAATTTTGATGTTTTGAGTCAAGTGGATCCAATATGAAATATTATGAAACGTGGTCCACATAGGTTTTGAGGGATGGAGCCTTCAGTAAGGGATTCAAAGCTTCCTTCCAGTTGTAGCTAGTAAATCTATTTAGGGGGTAGGATCTCCCTTCCAATGGGTGTCGGTAAACGTGATCAGGGGGTTGGATATCCCTTCCAATGGGAGCTGGAGAACAAGAGAAGGTTGTAGCCTTATTTACGTGGGTGCTTGCATACTGGTAAGAGTCTGCACTAGCATAAATATGTAAGAATATTTTCTTTATTTAATAAGAAAGAAGACAAAGATGACAACATTAGTGGTTTTCTCCCACATTGGGTTTCCACCTAAAAATTTTTGGTGTTCTTATGTGTGGTTGTGTTGATTATGTGTGATGATTTATTTTACTCTTTATTACATACTTATGTATGATGAAATTAATAATGTTTTGGTTAAAGATAAATATATATCGGAACTTATGAATAATTGATTAACTGGATATACATGATTGTATTTCATTGAAGTTGCGTACATAGGTGGGTTGCTTAAATAACAATAACATACACAATTCAGAATAAGAAATTGAAAATTTGAAAGGAGTTTAAAATAATACCGATCCAGGTGGATATTGGTGGTCACTCTCGCCTATTCCACTTGGGCTCCACCATTTTTTATTTCAGTTTTTCTCGCCTTTGCACAATGCATTATTTTTAGCGCTTTTTTCGGGTCCTGAACTTCCGAGCCGTTTCGAGGCCCTAAACGACGTTTTTTGGGAAAACGCAGAGCAACATGGGTCCATGGATCGATGTTGCTCATTCCAAATTTATATTCCTGACAGATCTTTCTAACGAGGTATGGTACGCGTCAAACGAAGATCGTGTGCCAAAGTTATGCCTCGGGAAGTTGAAAACACCATTTACCCAAACGGCCCATAGTTTTGGCGCTTCATCTCCTACCCTGCTAGGGTTTTGGTCGTTTAGGATTTCCCATTGTTTCTAAATGATAAATAGGCCCCGAGTCTCATTGTAACTTAACACAGTTCAGAGCTCCGTAGCCACCACATCTCCATCTCTTCCTGAGATAACTTGTGAGCTACCACGCCCTAGCTAGTTTTATTTCCATTCCGTCCGTAAGTGCACTTCAGTTCTTTGAGGATGAATGAAATGAAGTGTTATTTCCGCCGCATCTATGTATTTATGGTTATATGTTTATTCGTTGGCGTTCCCGCATAAATCCCATCAAATACCCTGTCAATGTAGTATTAGAAAACAACATAATTTATTAGGCTTTGTAATCAATAGGCAACAACAATCAATGCTTTAGCTATATACTATAACGTCAATCTAACATTTCCTTTTATTGAGTTCCATGACTATGTGTGTGGTAAGTCGTGTCCCTAAACAATTCTAGGTTGTGAATAATTGATTTTTTTTTTTTATCTCTATGGTTAGATGATCAGATGATCATATGAAAAAAAATCCTTGTTTGCAGCTTGATCGCAGTTACTTATTTTATAGGTTAAATTATATGAGGTGTATGAACAACAACATATTTTGTACTAGAGAACATATCACTAGAAGAAAAAAAAGCATGTTGATTTTTCTCAGTCTTCTTTTTGTATCAGTGCATATTGTCTGCAATGGTAATTCATGGACAATTTATGTGGACTGGGCATGTAATTACACAATTATTGTTTTCTTCCTACAATTAGGGTGTAGTCTTAATCCCTCTTCTACATGAAAATAGGGAGCCCATAAATATTAGAATAAGGATAAGAAGCATGGTAGAGTAATAAGGGTTCTTGGGTTCCCTGGTTGCCTGGTTATGCGTTTTAGCTATTCATTTTTTGGGTGATTTTGTTGATCAAATATTATCTCTACGATGTTTGAACTCTGTCTTTCAAAGAATGGATGATGTTAGAATATGTATATCAAGGAATGTATTGTGTAAACATTATGGGAATGCTCATGTTTTTGTTTTCTTGTTTTTTCTTCCTATAGGTGATATAGTATTGTGTAATCATCTGAGGTTAATCCATAAAATAGACCAGAAGAGGGGATAATATAAGACTAGATATAATGTCTTATTGTGTTGTCTATTCCTATAGGTGGGTTTCCTGGGACTTCAACGACAACTTTTGGACCTGGAACTGCATATTGTTTGCAATGGTATTGGTGAATAGTCTATGTGGATCTTGTGCATCTCTAGTCTCTGCTCTATTATTTGATGTAGTTTATGCTCTAGTCTTTGCTTCAATGGATTAATCATATAAACAATAACAACAACAAAATTAAACAAAAATAACATCAACAAAATCAACATGATAACATTATTCAACAAAATTAAACCTAATAACATTGTGCACACACTCTGATTGTATGTCTCCGACAGCTGATGAATAGAATGAATGTAACACTATGCACACACTCTGATTATATGTCTCCAACAACGGATGAGGAGAATGCATGTTTCAAATGCAATTCAGTAAGGGTTGAGGTTGTTTTATAGTTTTTTGATGTAGAATTTGATTGGCATGGATTTCCTTCTCCCAAATTCAAATGTGTGTTCTATATTGATTTGTACATGATTTAATGGCTGGTAAATTTTGATGCTTGATCCTTGTGTTTAATTCCTGAATTGAAATGGTAGGTGTCATTTATTGCATCCTATGAATTAATTCCTGAATTGAATAGTGTCATTTATTGCCTTCATTAGGTTGAATGGTTAAACACACATGTAGATATGGTTGACACACATTTCACCTATTCTTGTGCAGGTATTACCCAACCATAGGATATGTTACTATAATGGAAATCAGTGGGTGCTTGTTTGATGGGATAGGTGTACTCTTAGATAGAATTTAATGGAATGTTTTGTAGTGCATTTTGACTTAATTGGTAATTCAAAGTTGGAGGTAGTTGGGACATGATGTCTTATCAACTTGTTATGCTAAAGGCTTAGTAAGCCTGACAGCTTGTTAAACTCATCACATATATGGGCCCATTTTGGACATAATTTAATAACTTATGTAACTTAATTTTTAACTTTTTATGTACATTTTTAGATATTTTATTATTATTATTTGATGACTGTAACCACTACTATAACAATTGCCGGTCCCCTCGTACAACAATAGAAGCCTCTCCCCTATACATTTCTTTATTTTTAATTTTAATCCTCAACACCCACAAACCATAACTACGTTGATTCTCATTTTTGTCTCCATCCAAGCCACACAAAGTCAAACATAATAAATTACAGGTATAACCAAGTGAGAACATCAACATTATCCATAAAATTTATTTATTAATTTATATCAACTAAACATAAAAAATATAAATAAAAAAAATAAATTTGTATATTTATTTAAAAAAAAAAAAAACTTTCTTATAACATCCTATTTATAAATAAACAAACTAACAAACTATAAACATTCACTTTTATACAAAGAGTTAAATAAATTATATTAAATTATTAAATTTGGTAACCAAACAAATACATTATTACATTATATTTTAAAACAAACAAAAAATCAAAACAATAATAGGATTGAGGTGTACAAAAGAAAGTTATGCTCAAAATTTTTGTTATGCTTTTTTATTTTATGTAAACATTGGTCAATTAATAATAAAATGTACAATAAAGTTTTTTTTCCATCTCGTTTGCTTGCATTGCATGACCTAGCGACCCTAGTCGCATCGCACTATTGGAGAAGGGCCTCCACCCTCATGGCCTCCCCGGAGCCGGATCCCGGGATCGCCTTTCCCCCAAAACAAGCGCCTCACCATCGAATAATGCACAACTTTGATGTAGCGGTGGCTACTTTCGCATCTACGATTGACTCTTTGGGTCCTCAACGGGCCGGACCGGGTGATTTCTAAGTTTGTAAAAAGCTGGACTCAATCCTTGAGATCTCCTTGTCGCCTACTCGCTCCGGGAAAGTTGCAATCTCTCTTGCCGAGAAAGGTCTAGTTGGCTAGTTCACGGGCTTGTGGCCTTCCCCCAAAACCATTCATAAATGGGTAGAAAGAAACCGGGCTTAGTTCACCCAAGGGAAAATCTCCATCCGCATCGTGGAAGAGGCTACTATACCTTTCACTTTGAATGCAAGAGCAATCATGATCTTATTTTTTCGCAATGGACCATACTTCATGGATACCAGAGGACTATATTTAAACCTTTGGACTCCCGACTTTGATCCGGAATTGGACGTCCCAAATGCTTTGTTCCAATTTGGGTAAGGCGCCACACCTCCCTCCGCAGCCACGGGAGATGAATCGGTGCGTGCAATAGGAAACGCAGTTGGAAAATATATAGACGAAGCGAACCAAAAGACAACATGCGAGCTTGTGCAAGGATGCACGTCAAGGCGGATCTTGGAAGGGGTCTCCTAGAAGCCATCAAGCTCAAGGTCGACAATTGGACACACTTACAACAACTCGGATTATGAGAAAATCCCTTTCAAATGCAAGGTATGTCATGAGTACAACCATTTTGCAAATAGATGTAGTAAGAAAGAAAAAAATCAAAAAAATCGTAGAAGAAAACTCTGGGACACGAAATGGGAACAAGTCAAAAGACGGCCACAAAATATCAACTCGCTTGCCCCCACCCGCTTGGTACCCCCTCCCCGACCTCAAAACCCTCTTCTCAACCCTCCTCCTCAATCCTAGAATCCTTCTTGGGAACCAATCCTTTTGATATCTTATCCAATTCTCTCATCCCTTACGAGCCACCTATTTCCACTATCTCCCCTAATCCCATCCCTACGACCTCTCACTCACACAAGGTGTCTTCTCCCAACAAGAGGATCCTCTCTCCCTCTCCAATCCCCTCCCCCACATCTTGGATCTAGTTCTCACTTGGAACCAATCAAAATAAACTCCTCTTATTAATGAAAACATAAAGAAAGTTGGAAGGAAATCAAACCGAGAAATAAGGGATGAGGCAACGATCAAAGATTTGTCCTTGGGAACGTAACGAGGGCTCTAGAAAGCTTCCTTGAAAAAAGGTTCAAAGAATAAAGAGAAAGTACAACGAGACTCATAAGAGGGAAGGGTCCCTCGGCCCCCACCAACGAGTAAATAATGATAGTTCTCTTTGGGAATTGTAGAGGGTCGGGTCATCCCTCCAAAGTAAACTTCCTAAGAGACCTCATAAAAAACCGAAAAAACCGGACATCCTCTTAATCCAAGAGACAAAAATCAACGAGTAAAGAAGTGGACACAATAATAGAAAAATCAAAAAAACTATGAAGGGCAAGCAATTTCAGCAAATGGAGCCTCAAGAGGAATTTGTACTATGTGGAAAAAAAGGAAAATGGCACATGCGAGCACACTACAAAAAAAAGAGTATTGGATAAACACAATTTTTGGAAAATGCGAGAAAATGGAAAGAAAAAATAGAATTTACAATATTTATTCTCCTAATCATTTCGGGGGAAAAAATAGACATGTTGGCGGACCCTAAGAGAAAACACAATGGAGGATTTCGAAGAAAATCTCATTGTAGGAGGAGATCTCAACCTTATTCTCAAGGCGGAGGAAAAGATATGGGGGCACCTTTCTACCCGACCGAAACAGAGAGAGTTTAGAATAAATTATGGAACAATGCAACCTTATGGATATCCCTCCAAAAAACGGAAAATACACATGGGACAACAAAAGAATAAGGAAGGCAAACATCAAAGAAAGGCTAGACAGGGATTCTCATCCGGGACGAGAATGGTGGCCAACTACGACAGAGTATCTTCAAGAATCATTCCTTCACCGAGCTTCGGACCATAAACCCTGTTCTAATTGAACTTGGAATGGCTGAAAATTATGGTCCCCCTCTCTTTCGGATATAACCAGCTTTTGGGGCAGCCATGAAGAAGCCAAACAAGAGGTGGAACAAGTTTGGGGGAAAAAAATAGCAGCGGTTCACCAACATACATATGGGAATCAAAGATAAAAGCCACCAAAGCCAAATTGAAAGATTGGGCTAAGATCAACTACAAGGGGCCACATAGATAGAAAGAGACCTTAAAGCATGAACTAACAAAAAATCCAAGAGGAACTGGAAAATACGACAACATAGTTGAGAAGTAGGCAAAGGAAAAAAGAAATTCGATGGAAAATCTACAGGGAACAAAAGACGAGGGAAGAAGAATCATGGAGGCTAAAATCCAGCCCGAGCTTTGGATACAAGATGGAGATAAGAACACTACCTTTTTCAATAACTCAAACTAAAACAATAATGATAAAGAACAACATAGAAAAAAATAGTTGGAGAAGAAGGACAAGAAATAAAGGGTCAAGAAGAAATAAAAAATGAGGTCTTTAGGCACTTCAAAGCCCTCTTGACGACGGTGGATAGCCAGGGAAAACTCGAGAGGAATTTTTAAATCATATTCCAAAGGCAATTGATGCGGAAACAAACAACTCCCTTTCTAAAGAAGTCACAGAAGAAGAAGTCAAGGCGATTGTTTGGGATTTGCGAGCGGACAAGGCATCAGGTCCAGATGGCTTTCCCATTACTTTCTATCACACCTTCGGAATCTCATCAAAAAAGGATTTAATAAAGATGATAAGATATGTTATCGGGAAGAAAAAATATTGGGGGGATTGACCAACTCCACATTTCTAGCCCTCATCCCAAAAGATCCCCCGCCCCTCCACTCTTAACCAATTTTGACCAATTTCCCTCTGCAATGCCTCTTATAAGATCATCTCCAAAATTCTTTTCGGTAGGTTCAAACCCCTTCTTCACTCCCTTATCTCGGAAAAACCAAAGGCGAGTTTTGTCCCCAACCGACAAATAGTTGACAACATTATCCCGGTGCAAGAAGCTCTCCACACAAGCCTCTCTAGAAATGAAAAAGGGTTCATCCTCAAAATGGATATGGCTAATGCTTTTGACAGAGTAAACCTCACTTTCCTTGTATATGTTTTAAATAGATATTGTTTTTTTGATGATTTCGTCAATTTAACCAAGGCCTGCACAATGTGCCCTTGGATAGCCCCCTCATAAATGGCGGACCACTGTGAATTTTTTTCAAAGCTCAATGGGTCTTAGGCGGGGTTGTCCCTTGTCCCCCTTTTCTTTACATCCTTATGGCTGACTCCCTTAGTAGAAAACTGGAGCACAACAAAAGAAATGCCACCTTAATAGGCCTCTCTATCAGCAGTGGAACCAAAAGAATAAATCACTCCTTATTTGATGATGACACTCTCCTTTTGGGCGGAGCATCCCTGCATAGTTGCTAGAAGATTCAAAACCATCCTTGATAACTTCATGGATTTCTCGAGTGACTAGTTAATAATGGCAAAAGTTGCATTTATAACTATAATTCTTCCATTAGAATTATTCAGCGGATGTCCCAAATTCGGAAATTCCTTATCGTAACAACCGGGACCACTTTCAATACCTTGGGTTGCCCATCACCAAGAAAAAAAATGAAGATCGAAATCCGGAGTAAATATGTTGAGAAGATGAAAACAAAAATTCAAGCATGGGGCATGCTCGGCTAAACCAAGCGGGGCGAATCATCCTCATAAAATCCATTCTAGCGACCTTTGCCTTTATACTGATTTTCTCTCATCGCGACTCCCGCAAGTATCCACAAGAAAATTGAAATTATAATCAAGAGCTTCTTAAGGCAAGGAAGGAAAAGATAAAAAAAATTCAACCTAGTAAACTAGAAACAAGTTATAGCTCCTTATAAAAATGGAGGACTCTCCATAAAAATCCCCTGGAATAATGAATGCTGGCCTTGGGAAATAAGATTGCATGGAAGTTCCTAACGAGGAGAAAAACTCTGGTGGAAAGCAGCATTAGAGGCAAAATACCTTAATGCATCAAGAATATCTATTCCGGGAAAAAAATTCCTCCAACAAGACCCTACACTCAAATATGGAAAGTAATCTTTGGAGCAAATCATTTAATTAAGGACCACATCTCAATGAGACCAGGGAAATGGGGAACGAGATAAATTTATGGAAGGACTGACATAATGGGACATCCTCCCTTAGACAACAACTCGGACATCAAGGATATAAAGAGATGGATGATAAGGGAAGGATACAAAAAATTGGAAGATATTTCCAATTGGAAGTTATATGGTGTTTGGAAATAATGGGCCAAACCCAATACGCCCAATGAACTATAAATCAATGGAATCTCATGACTTCCCTTCTTAGTGGTGTAGCACCAATCCACAAAAAACATCAAAGATGCCTACTACTGGAAACCAACAAGGGAGGAGAGTATTCATTCAAGACTTTGGATATAAAAAAAATCCAAGAGCATTAGAGGCAGCAAGAATGGAAATATTGGAGGCGGGACACTGGGAAGGTGGAAACCCTCCCTAAGATAAAAAATATTTTTATGGACACTGCTACAAAGAAAATCATTAACAACGAGAAAACCTAAAGAAAAAGAGAAATATGTGGACCATCGCAATGCCCTCTCCGTATGAAGGCGAGAGGAAACAATCCAACACCTTTTTCTAGAGTGTCCCTTTTTTAGAAATTGTTGGGAGGCAATGGTGGCACCTATTGACGAAAATTTGAACTATAGCCTTCCTCTAAGTCGGTTCATTAGCAAATGGAAAGGCATTTTTCCACATTCATTCAAAAACAAATCAACAATTCAAAGATTTCTAGAGCAGACCTCCCATCATTTCTTTGTTGGCAAATATGGTTAGCTGAGAAATGGGAAAAATTTTCAAAAATAAAATCCCCCACTATAAATAAAAATAACTTCAAAAAGCATGGGGATTGATGATTTAGTTTCTCTCGGCCCGAAAGGGCTCTATGGAATAGACATGGCTCAACTTCAAAATGACGAAAGAAGTCTGGATTGGTTTTGCCTTCAATAATATCAACTTCGAGTCTCCATCAAAAGAATACAAGGGTTCAACAAATCTGGAAGATTAGAAAGACGGATCTGCGAGTTTCAGAAGTTGGATTCACTCTCTCACTGAGTTCTGCCTTTTCTTTGATGAGTGTCAAAGAAAAAATCCGGACAAAGCGAGGATCGTGAGGCCTCATCATCCTTCAAGACAAAACAAAATAGATATCTTACAATTGGGGATTAGGGAAAAATGTCAAACAATAAAGCGAGAGGCTTATGGTTTACTTTTAGGCCTCAAAATCCCAAGGGACAGAGAAAATCAATAATGCAATTATTTTTTGAGATTCTTCACTCACCATTCAAGTAATGGTGAGAAATACCCCTCCAAAAAACGCAACCCTCAATCAAATTTTCGCATAGATCCAAAACTTCAGCAAAACATATAGGAAAGGTTGATTATTATCACATTATTAGAGCAAACAACAAGCAAGCAGACCTTCAAGCTAATGAGGGAGTACGAGAATAAAATTGGACAAGTCACAATTGATGGTATCACATCTCATATCCCTATTCCATGATGTTTTCTCTTACTTCATTGACTTTAAAGCACCTCCATCCTTTCACGAATCAGAAGAACAACAAACATATCATGATTATATTCTTCGAAATATCTCAACTCAATCCCAAAAAATCTATCAAGCTCGAACTCCTAAAGATCTATCATATCTCAGACAATATGTACTCTCATCTTACACCCCCATGCTAACTCTTGTGACTCCCCTATGCGGAGATACCTCACTATTGAGTTATAAAATACGTGCCTTTGTATGGTCTATCACAACGTCCGATTTCGCACCGCCCTCTCCTCTCCCTTCCCGATCTCATTACACCCCTTCCTCCCTTCCTATACCTCCTCCCAATCATGTGGAGCGTTGGCCATCTCCGAGCTCCCACAACGCCTCCCATTCCCACCCCCTCCCCCCCACTTCATCCTCTTAATCCTCACTCACTCCCCATCATCCCAGAGCCCCACATCACCTTTCATTCAGCCTTTGATTTTACGCTCTTTCCATATTGCAATATCCGGGTTTTTCTCGACGAATAAGGCGGAAGAGAAGCATTGAAAAAACAGAGGAGCATCTACTCGAAGGTGAAAAATTGCGCAACAGACAACGAAAAAGCAGAAAATAGAGAAGATTTCAACGAAAGTGTATACACTCTCCTTCAACAAATGGATCCATTAGAAGATCGGCAACATCCTTATGCATTCGCAAATCCCACAAAGTGGTGATAGAAATCTTGAGAAGCCAAATTCAAGCAAGACAAGGCCCGAACTAAAGTAGAGATGGTTGTCCTTCACTCTCAATGGGATACCTTGATCCGGGTGGATATTGGTGGCCACCCACCTATTCCACTTGGGGCCCCACCATTGTCTCTTTCAGCTTTTTTCGGTTTCGGCACAACTTACTATTTTTGATAGTTTTTCGGGTCTGAACTTCCGAAGAAATTTTGAGACCCTAAACGACGTTTTTTGGGAAAATCGAGAGCAACCATGTCCCATTGACGTAGCCATTCCATTTGCGTCCACTCAGGGTCGATTCGGCTCATGTCTAGTCTAAAGTTGACAAAGCGAATAGCTTCGTCGAGCACATTTAGCACATCCGCCAACAAGTTCATGACATATTGGACAGAGCCAATGCTAAGTACAAGAAACAACATGATCAACATTGGGTACCACACAACTTCTAGGTGGGCGACAAAGTGTGGCTACCTTTGCATAAGGAGCGCCTCATTGGTCCCCACCACAAGCTTCGCCCGCTCCGATATGGGTCCTACACCATCACCAAGGCGGTAGGGAAGAATGCCTTTGAGCTCAATATTCCACCATTCCTTCAGTCCGCACTATTCAATGTGGACGCCTTCGTCCCTACTTCCCACCTCTATTGGACACCTCGACATTGCGGAACAACTCACAACAATAGAGTTAAACCCAGATCGCATGGAGCAGGCCACCACGGGTTGTATCATGGACATGCAAATCAAGAACACTCGCCAACGAGAAGATCCAACTATATCGGGTTGTCAAAGCCGGCCAACTCCTACACCAAGGCAAGTGGTTCACCAAGGACCAAGTTCGGCAGAAGTTTCCTCATCTCATGGAGGAACTCAATGCAATGGGGACCATTGCTTCCTAAAAGGGGGAGGAATGATCTAGGTGGATATTGGTGACTACCCAACCTATTCCACTTGGGGCCCCATCATTGTCTCTTTCAATTTTTTTCAGTTTTCGGCACAACTTACTATTTTTTTACGAGCTTTTTTCGGGTCTTGAACTTCCGAGCAGCTTTGAGGCCCTAAACGACGTTTTTTGGGAAAACCGAGAACGATTTGTAGTCCTTGGATAGATCTTTCTAACGAGGTATGGTGCACGTAAAACAAAGATCGTATACCAAATTTACGTTCCCGAGAAGTTGAAACACCAATTTACCCAAACGGGGCCCATGGTTTTGGTGCTTTATCTCTTAGGGTTAGGGTTTTGGATGTTTAGGGTTTTCCATTGTTTCTAAATAATAAATAGGCCATCGAGCCTCATTGTAACTTAGTTCATGGGCTCGTAGCTGCCACATCTCTTCTCGGAGATAAGATACCAACGTCCTAGCTAGTTTATTCCTATTCTATACGTAAGCAACTTTCGGTTCTTTGATATTAATGAAATGAAGTGTTATTTCCGCTACATATTTGTATTTATGGTTACATATGTATTCTATTGCGTTCCCTGTATAAATCTGGATCATACCTACACTAAAGATGTAATGACAATCAATAACCGATGCAATCATCTGGAAGAGTCTCTCAAATTCATAAGGGAAGCTCTCAACAAAAAAATCGGAACAAGGTTCCACCTCCCGGGACCAAGGAAGCGGATACGAGAGCGGTGAGCACACCGTGAACAAATGATCATGCTCGACATCCAATTTTTTATGTTTTTTGTCTAGAATTATAGCAAGTAAATCTAATTTAAAAAATAAAGTTAAATGTATTTTTGCTTTTAGAACAATTTGTCCCGGCAATATAGCACAAATGTAATAGCCTCTACTTCAAAAAGGAGGGAAAAAAAATAATAGTTCTAGCATCTCTCATGAAGTAATGCTTCCCTAGCAGACAAAATCACTTTGTATCAAGATTGGGAAAATTTTGTAATGAGGAATTTCTTCTCCTCCTTTTCGGATAATACAAGACAACCGAATTTGTGCGAAAAAAAAATAAAAAGGTATAATAAAGTAATGACATCCTACTCCATAAATTTACGAGAAGGTGGAAAAATTTCCAATTAGTTGCAATTGTAAGGTAAGTTTAAAAAATGTGTATGCAAAGCAATTGACAAAAAAGATATTGCACCCAAAGTTCAGAGCAGATTAATAATCTAATAGGCAACTACACGAGAATGAAGTCCACATTCAACATACTTGTTTATCATTGTATGGACTCTACATTGAGTTTTCGACTTATTGTGTGCTAAGGCAAGGATCTAGACAAACAATTTAAAACCATATGGGATTGTTATAGATGGAGTATAAAATCATCTAACCAATTGTCGGTAGACCTTTTATTTCATGAGAGGGAAAGACACAACAATCAAAGGTAAAAAACTCAACTTGTTCAGGGTGCACCTTTGCTAACTCCGTGCATTATGCCTTCCTATCAATATAGGTGAGTGCAACTAGTTTGTCGAGTTGGTTTGTAAAAGAAGAAAATGAACCTCTTGAATACATGGTTGTGCCTTCATAATCATGAAACAAAACCCAAAGACAAATGACAACCCGATCGACAAATAGGAGCTCACTCATCAATAGACCTGTCAATACTCGCTAAATCTATTTACCTCTTTAGGATCAACAATAACCCCAACAACTTATGCATCAATCACATCTTGGTTATCTATTTTGGATGCTCTTGCAGCCATCAAGAGAAGCACATCCTTATTAATTCCTTTTTGCAAATACTTGCAAACAAAACAAGCAATTAAACTACAAGTCTAGATACCAACAAACTTTAAGGATCAAAAAAATATCCATCTCTAACCTCAACTTTGTTTTTGTCAATTGTAAGCTTGTCCAATGTTAACATTCTTGTCTTATCACTACACAACATCCATCCCGACCATTTCCTCAATAGAAGCCATCATTTTAGTAATAGCACCCTACCAAAGCAAAATAAAGTACAGTTATTTCACTCTATTTATAAAGCTTCAAAACTAGTAAGTCTAGTCTGATGAAGGAATCCAATTCAACAAGCTAAGTAATCTTTAGATATAAGATGATTGCAATATGTACAAAAAGCAGAAAAATAAAATAGAAGAAAATGAATGAACATGTAGAGAAAGGCGATGTGAACCAATGGCCATAGTCACAGAAAGAAAATTAGGCATTGTTATTGGAATCACGCCCAATAAGAAGCACGAATAGATTATCAATTATAGGCGAGATATGGTTGGCCTTGGATTGGATATTGCACAATAATTTCACTCCATGCCAATAGCAATGGAAAAAAATACAAAAATTTCCAATTATTGTCAAAACCTGTAAAATTTGTATAAGATAGAAAAATATCGGCAAAAGAATATATATACTGGTAGTTACACACATCAAAAATAAAGATTCAACCGATTCAAAATCAACACAATACATTCACCAAGAATAGGTTATCAACCTTTTTGAAATTACTAACATTATTTGTAGAGTCTACTATATGGGTTGCTTTCCCAAAAAAACGTATGCACTCTTGTGGCAATGGCTACAACTTCTAGTTCGCCTTATTTACATGTGGGGCCTAAATAAATGCCATCACGAGGATTCCCGGTTATTGACAACAATTCTCCAGATGAAGTGCGATTGTGACGAATGGATATGATGTGCCACCTAAAACTCATTAACATTGAAATATGTATTTTTAAATTGATAAAGACAAATAATTCTAACTCCCATTGTGAATCTCGATAGCCTATTACATCATGCTTGTGATAAGATTTATTTTTGCATTTGTAAATTTTTAACTACTACTTGGCTCACATATTTTTTTATCGAAAAATTTTGGGTAGAAGCCTAAGCATCTAACTAGGTAGAAGCCTAAGCATTTAACTAACGACACAGTAAGACTTGGATGTGAATATATATATGGAGTGGAGTAGGTGAATCTTTGGCGGTGAGAAAATTTCGGGGTTTATCTAAAAAATTTGATGTGGATTGAATTAGATTGGATCATTATATTGTTTTTCATCCATCTTGATGCTTTCGAGTGGAAAAAAGTAGAGGAATGAGTTCACGGGACCATTTTTTACCAGGTGGTACCTAGTTTGGAAAAAACATGGCTTGAAACCTTCGAGGAGCGTTTTGATGCATCAAACGATGTTTTTTTAGGGTAAAATTATGTCGCTTTTAGCGACTGCACCTTTTTTTCTTATTCTACACATATAGACCTTTACATTTGCACAATAATCGTATCAATCGAGTCTATAAGTGAAAGTTATGCCACTCGAGAAATTGGCCTTGCTATTTTTATCAACGTAATTCAAGAGGATGCCGCATTAGCCCCCATTATTCATGGAAAATGGGCTAGCCATGTGATTATGATGTAAAAGACTCTAGAATAGTTTATATTGTAACTTTGGTTAAGAGTTGAGGTAGTCAAAGAACTAGTAGGCTATTGGATTGTGTTATAAATGATCCACTAGGAGGAAAAGGGATTTCATTCTTTCAAGTGCATTTGTTCCATAGTTGAGCAAAAAAATAGCCAAGAGGGATAAGGCGTAGAGCACATGAAGAATATTTGTGCATTGTAGCAACCTATGGGCCACACGCCATATTTCTTTGTACTCGCGAGACATATTTCCATTCGGAGAAAGAGAGTAGAGCGACCTCTTTCCCATAGCATATCTTGCGTCAAATTTGTGTGTGAGTTTTTTTATTTTTTTCGTTCTCTAGTTTCTACATAATTTTAATTTGCATGCATACATAATTAATCTGTAAATCTTTAGATCCAAAAAATCTAATAAAATTGTAATAGTGTAGAACTTCATATTTTAAATATAATTTTATCGGATATGTTGTGACGAATTTTCCATTAAAATATCCACGACAGTTTATGGATCATCGACAAATTTTAGCATAACATATAGCTTCATCCACCCATTCAAGATCACCTTAGAATGACAAAGAGATAAATACATCCTTGGAACAATACAATAACATGTAGAACAATTCTTGGAATAATTAATCAACAAAAATTTCATCCATGAGAGTGGTTGAACATCACAATTAGAATCTCCATTACCTAATATATAATGGTAAGATGGTATTGGTAGTCTATATCCAAATCTCATGAAGTGAAAAATCATTTATACATGAAAGGAAGTCAAACAAAGCTGTGGTTTAATTTGAGTGGACTCGCATGGCGAATATAATAGCTTGTTCCATCATGCATGCAATAGCATTTATTTTCAAGACGGGATAGACTAAGGTCACCTCCTTCTTATGCTTCTTTACTAGGCTCACTTCACGAGTAGCATCGATGGGATATATAAGTGAGTCAAGTCACGATGCGTCACTTTTTTGACACAATCTTGAGTGAACAATTTTTTGTCGGTAACTATATATTATTATTTTCTTGAATGATTGCTATAATTACACGAAGGTGTTTTCTTTGGCAGTTGGGTTGGGTAAACATCTGTTTAGCCTAGCCAATCCCAACGTTTCATTGTCGTCGTCCTCGCGAGTAAAAAATTTCCACATGGAATTATCATGATCGGTGGAATTATCATTATCGTTGTTCTCACCACACGATCGATGTTCCCGTTTGCTTCGTTCTCTCCTGTAATTTCATGTTACCACTAGATTTTTTCCTCTAATTTTGTTTGCGTCGAGTCGATATTTGCTTCAAAATTAGTCTTGCTTGACAACAACACCATTGTTCACAAAGGGAAGAGGAATGCCATTGTTCACGAGGGGATTCGCGAATGGTTCTAACAATGAACAACGTTCCCAATTTTTAGGGGCTTCGAGCTTCCCAAGAGTTTTGAGGTAGCAATAAAAGAGTTCCCAAAAGTAACTATATTAATTTCACTCTGCGTCTCTACGATACGCGCTTTTCTGCCTTCATCCGTTAAAATGGAGGTAAGGAAGGAATTATTTTGATATCGAACTCCTGCAATATAATCAACCATATTGTTACTCTACCATTTGTAACAGGTTTATTTTCTAAAAATTATGTCGAGTGATATGTATATAGAACTATAGGATGCAGTTATATAATGTCTAAATTTATTTACAGCATGTAATTACGAGGCTAAAATTCTTTCTTAGTCTGATATAGTTTAAATCAGTAGGAGATGAATTTTTTTAATATAATAAATTGCATATGGTTTTTTATCTTCTTCCCCTGCAAGGGCTGCTCCAATAGCTATGCGAGAGATCGGATGAAATTTGGAATGGCAAATCCCAAAATTTGGGCCCCTTAGCATTGGGGTTGTTGATACGGGCTTTTTCGGATCCTCAAAGCATGGTTGCATTTATCTATCCAAATAAAATCAACATTCCTTGTTAATGCATATAAAAGGTCTGACTACTCGAAGAATAATGCTCTATAAATATTCTATAATAACCCGGAAGAATCAAGAAAGCTATGTACCTCTTGTTTGTGTGGTAGGAGTAGGTATTAACAAAATTATCTAAATTTTAAGTTGGATCTCTGCCATTCAGTTACTTTGAATCTGTGACTCAAATTAGGTCCCTAGGTCATGTCATGTGGCACTTTTCATGTCTTAAGTAGAGCTTGACGGTGTCAATAAATATTTGCTTACCAGAGTTTCTAATGTTGGCTCAAAATCATCCCTATAAAGGTGAAAATCATCTCACTACTGCTTTATTTATTTGTATCCCGAAAGATGTTGAGAATGGCCCTCTAAATGAAATTGCATGGGCCAAGGGTAAAACTTCTGGCCAGAAAATGTCCCCCAAGGACATGTAAATTTTTTGTCTTGGTCTTCAAGGGCTTGTCCGAATTTTATTGTATCCCTAGCCATCTCGGAAGAAAAGAATTTCTTTCTGTGTGCTCTGTCTGAGTCGATGAAAAGGAAAGGGAAAGTAGTTCTTTTGGGACACTTTGTTCCAGTTCTATGTAGTCCCACCTCATTCCACTTTACGTTTCTTCTTTGGCACCACTACTAATGGACAAACCCATACTGCTCGGATATTGGGTAAATAAAGTTGACATCTTAGGTTCCGTAATTAATCTTTCACAATATCTTTAATATGAGGGTTTAATATTCATTAGGGTTGGTGAATGGGTCTAGCATATTTTTCTGTATAAATGTGGTGTGTACAGGGGTCAATTCCTTTAAATATGCGGATAATCCCATGCAAAAGCTCCCTTATATTTTTTAGTAGTTTGGACCATCTTCTTTTCTTGTTCGGCAATGAGGTTTTTGTTAATGTTTAGGGTTTTACAACTCGTTCTATAATTTTTCTTATAAGCAAAATAGATGAATTCTTCAGTTGTTGTTGAATGTCTGGGGATATTCTTATTCTTTATTATCAAATGTTGCCTTGAACATGTGAAATTGCAAATGGGATCGATTTTTGGTTTATTGATAGAAAGCTTGTTAATAATGTCATCCTCTGTTTGGTCTTTAAGTGAGGGCATCTTCTATGGTTAATGGTGATCTAATTTCCATGAGGTATGATCTGAGTTGTTTCCTTGTTTTTATTATTGATAGGCTTGGCTGGGCTACAGGGGATATAGATAAATTCTTGACATAGCTCCCTCTAGTTATAGTCATGTTGCCTTGTCGTGACCAATGTAAGCATTACGGTTCTTGACCAGGGTCCCACGGATCAATGGGTGTCCATCTAGCCGGTTTTTGGGGTTGATAATTAGGAAGTCGGCGAGGGTACTCAGGGAGTCTACAAATACCATTACATCATGTAGTGTGCCTTAGGCAGCCACTTGATGATTCATTGAATTCAACAGAGTTTTGTTGATTCTGGCAGTACCTTCAAATTTTTGACAAGTGGTGATTGTTAGGATAATTTCAGCTCCCAAATCTTTCAGTCAGCAGAGCTGTTCTAACAGTTTCCACATTCCTCCCTCAGGATTTCTGGTCCTCATGCTTTATAGGTCTTCATTCGATAATAAGTCGGATAAGTCTTCGACTACTTGAACAATTGGGTTAGTTGTTTTTCTCCTCTTTGACTTATTTATACATAGCTCTTTGATGGTTTTTGCATAAATTGGGATGTCTTGGATAGCTTGGAGGAAGATTTTATATCTAAAATTTTCATTTCTCTAGAAGATCAAAAAATCGGGATGTTCTATTGGGTGAGTGCTGATTAATGTTGGGAATGGTTGAGAAGAAGTGGTTGCTTGCTCTTGAGTTTGTTGTTTAACTACATTCTCCTTGTTCATTGTTTGTTCGCGGGTAATGGGTCTTCAACGAACATTTATGTCTCCCTTTGTTTCTATTATGCACCCGGATCTTAGTTTGAGGGTCATTTGCACTCCATCCAATTGAGTTTCTATTTCTAGTGGTTCCTTCTTTGAGCCAAGCCATTTGGCAGCCTATTATTAAGGACTGTTGCAGGTTGAACCCAGGAGTTCAAGTCTAATTTAGTCACAGGATTTTGTATAATTTTACCAATTCCTTTCTTTAGTGAGGTAGGTTGAGAGAGGATCGTTCCTACAATTTGGCTGATTTGTTGTTGGTCTGCTGTCAATTCGACTGCAGGTTCGACTTTTGTGAGGTGGAGGAGGACCATTGTGTTGAATAGTATTATTTTCCAAAATGGTGAATGATAAGGAAGAGTTTGGCCAATTTGTTTGATTTTGATTTGGCCATGATGATGTAAGGAAATGGGCTAGCATGACCAATTGGGAAAGGGTGGCTGATTTTTCCATTCCATTATATTTCGAGCATTATACGGGGCGAAAAGAAGAGGATGGATCGATTGGCATACCAGTTGTCGTGGCTTCCATTATGATTAGACAAAGTAATATAAATTCTAGTTCTTACTCTTGTAGTTCTTTTCAGTCCAAGAAGGAGGCCACTGTGGAGTGATCTTTTGTGCAGATGTACAGAGACTTGAATATATCCGAATGGGCACTCTCTTTGCCAGTGTATTTGCTTTTACGCATTTGGCGCGAATATTGCCAAATTTTGTTAATTACGCGATTTTGTTTAGCTTGCATGATGTCAAGCTTGCATTGTCAAAGTCCCTAGAATATTGGTTTAAATATTCGTAGATTTCAATTCTGTGTGGGTTATACCTTCCTTGGAGGTCACCTATCTGCTTGTGGTTATGTCACGTTTTCTTGACTTTAACCTTGTGCGCCTCTCGAACTCTAATACATAAATTAATAATGTGTTAAAATTACCGTGATATACATCCTTTGCCATTAATGTTTAATGTTTCATCCCAATGATATGCTTCCTTTTATTGTTGAGTTTTAACATTCAGGCAAGGGTAAAGATGCATAGGGTGATCTCTAGAGTTGTATTGAAGCGTTCTACATATTCCTCGAGTGTTTCATTAGGTTTCTTTGACTCATGAAATATTCCATCTTTTAATTCCCCTAGACCTACAATAATCTTGATATTTCTTTAAACGTATCTTTTCATCTGATCCCAGTCATTTATAACACCTCCACCTAAACCCATAAGTATCATTAAAGCTACTCCTTTTAATGTGGAGGGAAAATAATTTTCCCAGCTTTTGGGGGTCGGTGGTATAGTCCTTACCTTCGGCATAATACATCAAATTCAAACGAAATGTATCCAGAGATCTTCCCAGTATTAAAGCATAAATCTTGGAGATATAGCTTGGAAGATAAACTTTCATAGGTGCTTCCACAATGTCCTGATAGGATATTGCGGTGTGGAAGTTTAGGGGGCTTGTTGGTTGGTTCTGGTATTTGATAAATGTCTTGCACATATCATGGGATTTCTAGGGGGTATTCCTGGTGACTAGAAGGAATATGAATGACCTTGACAACACTCCCTTGGTCTGGAATAATGAGTGTTCCTTGATGACCTACTATGCGAGGAGATTAGTTCTTTAGCTTTGTTTGAATGATATTCACTTACTTCCATTTTTGGGCTGCTCACTATTTGGATTAATTCAAGAGGAGATTTTGGTTCTTCTATTTCCCTGTTTCTCCTCCTCTATGGAGATTACTAGGGATTCCTTCTTGCGGAGAGATGAGGCGACAATTCTCAATTTCTTGGGAATCTTGCTAAATCTCTTACGTTGACTATATTGCCTTAGCAAAGACTTCACAGATATGTTGACTACGTGGCATGAAGGGAACAGTAGGTTGTCTAGAAACAACTTTTTCTAGGTCCTAATGATGGGCGAATTTGGCTTTCTTTAAGTTCATTGATGAGTTGTTAGCCCTAGGGTCCATGGGTCCTTGTTTTGAGTTTAGGAGGAATTTTGTTTTGTTTTATATTTTCTGTTATTCATTATCAAAAAAATTCAAGCATTCATTCCTACCTATAAATTTTACCCAATTACTTTATGAAGTGTGCGTGATGAACAAGTATGTTACTTGCTCGTGTAGCAGTTCTTACCTTCCGTTTTTAATACTAATTCTTCCCTAAGCGAGAAAAATCAAATATCATCTCTCTTTCTAAATGGCATACACTCTCCTAAAAACTAGCAGTGCTAAAATTTTGAGGTATATAAGGTGTATTTTAATGCCTATTTATCCTACATTAATCATCAATCTAGGTATGAATTTTTGTTTCAAGAGTGTACTCGGTCTAAGGCTACAATTCAATCTAAGAGTAATGCCTTGCAATATGTAGTACGAGTGTTGTAAATACAAGAGTAAATGGATGCTTGGAAATGAAATCTAGCTACAATGACATGAACTTGAATGCTCTGAAATCCAATCATTCACCAAGAAATCATCATTCAAGGATGTAGTAATGATAACTCTTTGCTTTAGCAAGCTGATGTAATTGAAATCAAATGAAAACAAGATAATCAATCTAGAATGAAGGTAGCAATAACTGAGTCTACTTCCTGAACAGTGATCAGCACAAAACAATTAAATAGAAATGGAAATCGAACTAAATCACTAATGATGATAATGAAAGTAAACAAGGAAAGTTCTCAAAACTAAAACTAAAACTCAGTAAGATAATGATATAAACTGTTCTGCTTGAATGAACGATAAGCACGATTGAGCAATGATAGAAATGAACATCAAGAAATCAACTATTAGATTGAAACATATCTAATGGGATTATTGACAAAACTCTATTAAAAAACAAATCCTATTGAAAATAAAGCGAAAGGCAGGCTATGATGGATTGGAATATGGCCAAAACAAGCAAACAACTCTTGTTCACTTTTACTCTTCCAGCATAAAAATACAGAGTATATAGAGATTAAGATTATTGTTAAATTAGAAAGGAAGGGAAACACAATTCACACCAATATAAATTTACAATATTACTCTGAAGAAAACAAGCATTTAAGCTATTAAAATTGAAAGGCATGTGAAACAAATGCATGGCTTGTCACACAACGATAATTGGAAGATAATAATACAAACAACGAGATGGATCCACCGGGGTGGACCTTATACAGTGAGAAACACACTGAAACTCTCTAGAGTCAAGAAATGGAGCGACAACTAGATCAATATGATAAATAGAGATCTTATTATTTATAGTTGCTCTAGTCTAAAGTCTCAATGAAATTCACAGAGTTACAAAAGGAGCTTTCAATAATAATCATTTAGGTCTTTGATTTCTACAGGAAATGCCTTTTATAACAATTCGGAAGAAAATACAAGAAACAACAATAGACTTTGAAAAATGATCCCGGGATGGAAAGGGTCCTAATGGATTCCTCCTTTTTCTTCTTTTAATAACGCTTGGTTTTCTTAAGAAATTTTAACAGCCATGTTGTTCCCACACTTACTTTATTTGTTTACATTAGTTCATCCTTCTTGTAATGAATGCGACCCTTTCTTTGGAGGAACAACAATTACTCTTTGATTGCTTTGCCTTTCGGAATGGTGGTTTCCCACTTCATTGTTCTTTGTTCGAGAATAAAAGAAAATCTTTGGCCAATTTTCACATCAGCAACAATCTTTAAGTTCTATCATAATCTTTCTATATATCATCTTTACTAAAGATAAAAAGAGTTATATTAAAAGGAAAAATATAAATAATACATATTTGAATTCCTTACACCAGCTTATTATGGTATGTCTGAGCCAGTTTCAAATATCTCAGCAGGGGTACCTCATTCTTTTTAGATAAGCATAGAGAAAAAAACCTACTGCCTTAGATGTTTTCTTCTTCACTCCTCATTTCATTTTTTATAACCATTTTTAGGTGACTATGGGCTTGTCCTTGGGCCTTAGAACCACAACAAGACATAATTACTCATGATTAGTGATGTACTCTATTATTCATTCTTCAGTACAAACAGCTGTAATTCTGACCTGCCACTATTGAGATAAATTATAAAGCTAAGTATGCTTAATTCTTTGTTTGGATTCTCACTTTTCCACGAAATTTCCCTCTTGGAGCAATATGTCTTTCACCATCTTTGATAGTGTTTTTGAGCCACAAAGACACTTTCCATTGATGTAGAGATTCCTGGTGTAGATCAATGGAATCCATCGGCCCTCATTGGTTCATCTATGAAAGTTATTCCCATTTATCAACATCATCATTGTCCTTCCTTGGCATAGGTAGATTTCTAGCTTTCAATGAACATAATATTCATTGAAAGTGACATCATTGATTATTTCACTTTTTCTTTGACAAGACACATAGATTCTATATGTATACATGAATTTTCACTATAGCCACAAATCTACCTTTCTTCCAATTTTTATAACTTTTTATTTTCTCTTTAGTGACATGGGAATACATGAAAACCACATATTGAGCAACATCAATTTTCTTACTAATGAACAAGTCTTTACGGTTAGCTAAATCAATTCTTGGAAATGCGAGTCCTATTTTGAACATATACGACAGGTGTTGGAAGATTCTCCCCATAACCAAATCCAATAAACCTTGATCATGAAGCATGGCATGGTTAGCCATGATTTTTCTATTCTTCCTATAAAAACTCAGCACACTCAAAATCTTACTCTGAGTGGTGTCCTCCCATAATTTCATCCTCTCTCAAAAAATCATTGAGTTTTATCTCATTCATATTAGGTTCCATTCTCGGTCCTCAATATTTTGATATTATTCCCTACTTGATTTCCCACGAATGCTTTGACGAGAACATAGATTTCAACATAGTAATTTATTGCTGAGAAATAGATCCATGTTTTGTGAGATAAGCCATCCATAAAAATTTCATGAAATATAATTATCACCTTTCCCTTACATATTAAGGCAACACTAAGAGTGATAGTAGAATGGACTAAATTGAAAATTTCTAGTTTGAATTTCAATTGAAGGAATGGTCCCATTAAGTTTCTAAGTTGTAGAACCCTCACACTCCTTTAGGATTCATGTTGAACTTCGAACATACTTGTGACCATCTTCTGACCAGGTAAGGCTCGGTAATGAAGGTAAGAAAAAAGGCTTCCTTAAATTAATCTAGACTTTCAACCTAAATACAGACACAATGAAGTCTTGGGATTTTATTTCACTTACATTTCCATCAATGAATGCTACCTTAAGCCTTTATCTTATCACGAAATAGACACCACATTCTTCTTCAAATGCAATTAGAAAGCCCACAAATACTTCTTGTAGATGGATGGGACATTTCAGTTAGAAAATGAAAGAGAGAGTACCTATCTCTTCCACTGTTTGAGTTGAATTCTCTCAAGTATCTCAAGTATTCTTCTTTCCAACAAAATTTGAGAGGGCACATATACCAAGTGAAGTTCCTTGAATCTCCACTATCCAATAAACGATGATCCGTTATCCAGGAAGAAGTGAGTAGATAGAGTGGAAATGAATAAAATTATTTTGAGCCTTCTACAACATTACATTCCTTATCCCTTTTATGAATTCGTCCTTTTGGGAGGTCTACCAATGCTATATCGAGCAATGGGGAGAGATTTATCTTTCATTTATTGTTGAATTTGTTGTTCCACTTGAACTAACATTTCCTTTGCGGTGTTTATGTCATTTAATAATCCTATGGAGCATCCTTCTTGTTAGGAAATTCTCTAGCTTAATGGCCAAACATGTTGTAATTGTAGCACCTTCCTTTTCTCCCTTCTTTGGATCCCTACTTGAATCCTTGACCTTGTCTCTTTGAACCCACATTATTATTCCTCTTAGCATGAGTGGAGAAAGAAGTAGGTTCATTTCTATTTAGTCTTCTCTCTTATCCATATTGGTCTCCTCTTGGGTATCTGTAATAATTTATAATTAAAATCTGTCATTAACAGAGATAGACAGTGTTGAAAACCATCCGTGCTCTTTTTTAAAACCTCAGGCGATGAGGAGTAGGCTCCCTCTTAACAAAATTGTCCAATATATAGATGGACATCCTTTATTTTGTAATCCTCATGGAGAATAGGATTTGATAGAATCCCCTTTGTCCATTTTTATATACTTCAACTTCTTCTTGAGAAGGATTTGATATTCATTACTTACTTTGAAAATTCGAATCAAAATATCATACATACTGTGTACCCCCCAGGAAATCCTGCAAATATAGGCAACCAAACTCTTTTGAATGGAGTCTATGATACCTTTCTTTATCATTGACTAGCCTTTCTTACTTTACCTTCTTTGCAGCTCCCCACTTCTTCTCATTTGAAGGAAACTACTAACTTTTACTACCTTTTCGTCCATGGAATCATTTTCTTCAAAGTAATTTTCTACTGCATGATAGATCAAATTATTCCTTGAACATCTCCTTATATTTGAGTAACATGTAGTAGCCATTGGATAAGTGAAATAAGAGATTCAATTATGTTGTTGGAAATTAAAATACAATCTATGCTCCACCACCCATAGAATGTCATCCCTCAATATTAACTCAAATAAAAAAAATATAGGAATTCAATAATCTTTATCTTGGATCTAGTCCTTTCCACTCCTAAAATAATAGTTATAACATGATGTAATTCCTCCATAGAATACGTTTGAACATACTTTTATTTTCATCATCTTTTGAGCTACCAACTATAAAATGAAAATAACTTCTAAATTTTCATAATGTTATATAAAGGCTTCTAAAAAATGACCACCATATGTTGATCTCCAAGATGCCTAAATCTTAGAGCCACACTTTCATAGTTATTCATTTCTAGATGGTTTTAATATACTACCATGGTTAGAAAGAAAAGAAATAATTTGGTGTTTTAATCACCTATATACATCTTAAAACTTCTAGTTTGCACCAATTTAATCCATCACATTTATCAACAAATTCAATACCATAGATCCTAATTTTATTTCCTTTAGACTCTTCTCATCATACATACCTTATATTTTATACCAAAATTTTAATGATTTCTCTTATACTCATGACTCATTAACTACCATCTTTACTCATCCATTTCCATTTCCCAAGCGACCACTTTATCTTTTACATGTTTTATACATAGAGATGATTATTCATAGGAAGATGATTTTGGATAAAAAGAGTAATGCTTCCTTTTATCTTTAATTATACCTTGATATCTATTATATGGGTATCCCAACAATGGATTTATGTTTTAAATGGGCTCTTGGATTTATTTTTATCATTTTAAATTTCTAACCATATGGTGGTGATCAAAAGATCTTGTCTCAACAAAGGTATTGAAATTTTCCAACTTTTGAATGAGATTATTTTGAACCAAAACCTACTCTAATGTTTAGCATCTACATCCTAACCATACATACTATAACTCTAAGTAGGATTTAATTAGATAGGCTAAATATCAAGGCATATTGAATCTTCAAAGTTTTAAAAGATGAAGCGGAAATCTATCAAACTTATCATTAACCCCCAAAATTATTTTTTTTGTATTAGTTAATATCACCTGTAATAAGGCTACCATTTATGCGTCTACACAATAAAACAATTCCCTATAAATTATGTTTCCTTTGTATTGAAGTTAAATATTGAGTAGATTAAGCCCTGTACATTTACTTTAAATAACTTTTATAAATAAATATAATTTAATTTGTTTATTAAGAAAAAAAATATTCGATATTCAAACCCTTGGTGATCTCTAGATAAATCTGAGATCCAATAGAAAAGAAAATCCTAACTACACATTGTTCAATTACAACTATATCCTAACTACACATTGTTCAATTACAACTCTAATATTCATATCTTTTCCAGGAAATTGCGATATCTTCCTAAAACAAAATAGGTTAAGAAAATCTACAGTTTTAGTCAAATTAGTATTGTCCAAAAACCACACTATTTCCACATCTCCATAGCAGCTTCAAGTATCCCAATAATTTATTAGCAATTCTAACACTTATAAAATCTATAAATTAATTTGGAATAATAAACACCCAAGACACAAAATAGTACATACCTAATGAAAACATTATCACATACACAGCTATTCCTCCAATAATTTTCTTCTAGGACATAAGTGTCTTAGATTTGTGGAATATGTTTTCATGCAACACTACATTTCCCTCAAACATATAATATTTTACGAAACAACTAGATTCCATTTTTATGAAATTCTACCCATAAATTATCCTTGAGATAGAATGGGTTATACAATGAACCAAGTTTCACTCAAATTATTATGCCTCTTTAACACAACTATACATTAGCTCATACAAATACATTTTTCTTCCCTTACTTTGTTATGTTTTTAATTTTAAAGGCTTCTGAATTACTGTGGAATAAATGACCTTAAGCCCACACAGGCTCCAGAAGACTAAATGTATTAATAAGCATGGATTATGATTCTAACATACTACAGTAATATGTAAAGTTACATATTGTATAATCCATAGTTATATCTACCTACACCTCGGTTACAAATATTACAACAATTCCAACACAAATAACCTTCATCTAAGGGTTTATAACATAACTTGTACAATTCAACCCTTGAAACATCTATATCTCTATCTACTTATACAAGTATTTCTCTTGAGAAATTATTACCTCTCAGTGTTAGTTTAGAATAACGTCTAAGTTCAATTTGCTTTAAATTCTTACTAATATCTCGTTGGACCATGTAACTCATCTAGCGGATCCTTTCCATCCATAGAATAAGTTTGGTATCTACTATTTTCATCATTAGTAAGCCACCACCATAAAATGATAATAACTTCTAAAACACCAATAATGTAATATAAAGGCTCCTAAAAAAATGACCTACCTTCATATGTTGATCCCCAAAGCTAGCACTAAATCCTTAAATCCCTCCCATATGATTAAAATTTCTCTGATTTTAATATAATGCCATGGTTGAAAATTATGGAAATAAATTAGTGTTCTAATCACCTATATAAATCTTAGCTTCCTAAATTTTAATTCCAATCCTTTTTTTCCATCAACAATTCCGATGTTATGAATCTAGTTATTTTATTTCCTTTAACTCTACTCATCAAACATACCTTCATCATTTTTATAGACCAAATTTCATGATTTCTCAACCTATGTTGAACTAATTAAATCTTAAACTATTTATCTACATTGCCGTTGCCCAAGCTACCACTTTATCTTTTACATGTTTTATACATAGGGATAAATATTCATAGGAAGATGATTTTGGATAAAAAAGAAGTAATGTAGTTCCTTTTATCTTTGCTACAGCTGTGATACCAATTAGGGTATCCCAACAATAGTTACATTTGAAATCGGCTCTTGGATTTAATTTATCATTTTCAATTCCAATCCATTTGGTGTGGTGATCACAAATACCTTTATCATGATGTTAGATTTCCAACTTTTTACTGAAATAAAATACTACTTTAAAAGCTATTTAATATTTTACCAACTACATCCTAACCATACCTATTATAAGTCTAAGAAGGATTTAATTCGATAGGTTAAATATCTAGCCATATTGAATCTTCAAAGTTTTAAAAGATGAAATAGGATGTCTATCAAACCTAGCATTAACCCCAAAACTACCTATTATAAGTCTAAGAAGGATTTAATTCGATAGGTTAAATATCTAGCCATATTGAATCTTCAAAGTTTTAAAAGATGAAATAGGATGTCTATCAAACCTAGCATTAACCCCAAAACTTTTTTTCTTTGTATTAGATTCAATTCACCACAAATAATAAGGCTATACCATTTATGGTCTACATAATAAAAATAATTTCCTTGAAATTCCTTTATCTTTGTAATTGTGTGTTAAAGAGAATGGATAATATTATCCAGAACTGACTCAAATAACCTCTATAAATAGAAGCATAATTTAATTTGGAATGCATTCGAGAAGAAAATATTACTATTAAAACCCTTGATGATCTTAAAGTGAATCGTTACATCCTATAGAAAGAAAATTGTAACTCCACATTGTTCAATGCTCAAAATGTCCAATTACAACTATATTATTCCTCTTTGCTCAAAGTCTGACCATATCTTCACAATAAACATAATGAGTTAGAAAATGTACCAAGTTTCACACAAATTAGTATTGGCCAAAAACCTCAATATTTTCACATCTTCTCATGGCCTAAAACACTCCCAATAAAACCTATAAATTGAGTGGAATAATGAACACCCAAACACATAAAACAATACATACCTAAATGGTTCTTATACCTAAACAGTTCTTATCACATACCTGCATTCCACGAACCAATTTCTACCAGTTTTCTTGATATGTGACACTACTCCATGCTTTTTCAAAACCATATCTTAAGCATGTCATAATATGCAATATCTCTATCAAATCTATGACTTTGAACTACATTTCTTCCACCAAGGGTTTGCTGTTTACAAGCCATTGCACCACAATTTATAATAACCGAGAAAAATCTAATACTGATTATTCTTGGGAAAGAAGACGTGGACCCATAAAAACTATAGCATATGGTTCCCTCGTAAAAAATATAACATTTGTGCAGACATTGTCCATGGAATCATGGTTATTAAGGACTACATTTGGCCCATCGATTTATTGTTTTATTTACAAGCACTTTAAGATATTGTAGAAGATGATCACTCTACAGGGCAGGAAATATTTGCTGCTAATTTTTCCAATGATGAATATGGCATGAGATATAGTTATAGCTATGATGCATAATCCAATAAGGAAATATCTTCAGTTTTTGGAGAAAAATAATTTCATAGTTTATGGCATCCTAATAGAGTTTTTTGTAACAACATCAGAGGCTATAGGTGCTGATCAGCGGTTGTCATTAATGTCAACCCAAGCAGCACTAGTGGCTAACCCAATATTGCATAGAAATTTTGACTTACCAAATTAATATATTCTGGGTCAATAATGGTTTTTATGGTTTCTACTTGTCTAGATGTTTCCATTGATATATGGCACACCATGTAATTCTTCATGGTATGAGAGATATTCATGTTTTAAGTTTGTAACCCAGTTAGTGGGCTAAAACCCCATGGGGTTGGGCCATGGGTCATTGAAAAGTCACAATTAATTTTTTTTTATGCTCCTAAAATCCCTCCCATGTTCACTTGTTGAAGGCCCTCTCAACTTAATAATTCATATAAATTGTGATCTTCATTTCCTCCTTATGCAAGGGATTCGACCATCTGAAACAAGTGATTGTGGAATTTTCATTCTAAATTTTTTTATACAAAGGTTCAGAAGCTGAAATTTTTATGAGGTGAAGCCAAAATCCTGAGGAAGATGCAATAAACATTTCAGATAAAGGTACGCAATATTTTTGGATATATGATATGTGGAAGTCATGGTTTTTGCAGGCTCCTGAAATTCATCTCAAAGAAGTGACCTTGGTAAAATCGTCATAACTCTCTCTCTGAGTATCGGATTGGAATTCTGTAAAAAGTAGAAGATTGTGCATAGTCTGTAATTTTTGTTCTATCAATTTCAGAGCCAAATCAAGAAACAATGACATGTGGCACGCCATACAGTTACGCTCTGCTGAAATAGTCCATAATTAGGGCATTGTGAGAGATTGGGCATAACTCTTTCTTGAAGAATCCAAATTGGGTCAGACTTCTGGAATTGGAAAGAAGACTCAGAGGAGTACTACAAGACTGAAAATCAGATATTGAGGATCTGAAATAGCAGAGATACACCAGATTCAATATCAAGCTCCTAGAAGGAAAGAAAATGCTAGATCACGTGTTGTTAAGGGTTGCAAAGGACCAGAATTTCTACGGTAGCAAAGAAAATAAAGTTGCAACAGAGGGTATCATGACAAGAGCAGCAACCAAGGTGCATAACAGCAGCAAGAAGTTCATCATATGAAGTCTTCAAGTGGGTAGCACTGCATATAATCATTGTAAAGGTATCATTGTACTTAGTAATTGTAAATACATTATTGTACAAATTGTACTAGTATCTGTCTGCCAAGGGTTGAAGAGGAAGTGTTGGGAGGTCTAGGATCATATTTAGGTGGTTTTGTCAAAGTTGAGGTTATGGTCTAGTATATCTTCTTCTTCTACATCATTCTATATCATTGTAAAGTGCACCATTTTCCCTGGTATGGGAGTCCATTCTTACTTTATTCTTCTATAGGGTGGTAGGGTGGTACTAGGGTGAGTTGTACCTCATTGGGTGTTGGGGCGTCCGTTCAATTAACTACTGAAGAATCTCAGGCATTGGAGCGTCCATCCAGTGGGAGCTAGAGAAGAATGCTTTTCTAGATTCTAGGAAGTTGGAGCTTTATTTTCAATTGGAGTTGAATATTAAAGAATTATTAGAAAATCATTAGGTGGTTTTTGTCCCAGAGCGGGTTTCCACCTTAAAAACTGTGTGCATTTGTGTTCCTCTTGTTTGCTACTATCATTGTGAAAACACTGATAATAATTGAAGATTAACTAATTCTCTAATTGAAAGGAATACTGATTCAACCCCCCCCCCCCCCACACCCCCCTCTCAGTATTTCCAACAATTGGTATCAGAGCAGTTTAACAGCTGGAAGGAGGTCATGGAGCATACCAAGAATGGTGTAGCTCTATTCAATGAAAATAATTATGCACTTTGGAAAGGAAGAATGGAGGTCTATCTCTTGGCGCATGTTTACAAAGTATGGGACACTATTCAAAATGGATTTACATCAACCACGGATGAACAAGGTAAGAACAATTTGGTAAATGATGCAAAAGAAAAGAATATTATTATCAGTGGACTTACTGAATTTTCTTATTACAAGGTGTTGGGTTGTAAAACTGCCAGAAATGTATGGGACAAGCTTGAGAATATATATGCGGGTGACTCAAATGTCAAAGAATCAAAGCTTCAAATCTATAGAGAAAAAATTGAGCAACTCAAAATGAAATAAGATTGCAACATTTATGCATACTTCCAATACGTTGATGAAATAACCAATACTCTGGAAGGATTGGGAGAGCCAGTTGACGAGAAGACTATTATACGGAAGATTCTTAGAACATTACCAGGGAGATTCAACCCAAAGGTATCGGTCTTAGAATACAGTGCAAATCTAGACAAATGCAGCAAGGAATAATTACATGGAGTTCTCATAACATATGAAATGTGACTTGATGAAGAAAAGGATACCTCAAATCTAGAAACTGCGTTCGTTTCATCTAAGCAAACCAATAAGGAAAAACAACCTTCAATTGAAATGACATGCACCTGCAAGTGTGAAGAAAAGGGAGATGATGGAGAACGTCTTTCAGATGAAGAATATGCTTACCTTACGAGAAAAATAAAACCTGGTAAGGGAGAATTCGAAGGTAAAATTCTATTGATATGTTTCGGTTGTGGTGAGGTTGGGCATTTCGTAGAAAAATGTCCGAACAAAAGTGATGGAAACTCAAAAGGAAAGAAAGGCTTTAAGAAATTCAACAAGCAAGGCAAAAAGAAAGGATCCAAAAGGAAATTTCTCTCTAGAGAAGATAGCTCATCATCCGATGAAGAAATTGATAACAAAGAAGAATCCAATGAGAAAGTATTGTTTATGGCCAAGCATAATAAACAAAAAAGTATCAAACAATGAAGAAGAAGGGTTGACCATAGAAGAATTTTATGTGGATGCAATGAAGCTTATAAAAGATCTCAATGCTGAGAAGATACGTTCCATTACTCTTGAAGAACAAGTTCAAGGTCTCAAAATTGAGGTTGAAGAACACAAATGTATTGAAGAGTCACTTCAAAAGAAATTGGAAGAAAGAAACCAAGAAAGGGAAGCATTAGAAGCCGAAATAGTGTCGCTGCGTAAGGAAGTGAAGAAGGGAAAAATTGTCCAAAAGTATGCCAACAGCTCAAGGGCATTTGAAGAACTCATCAACAATCAACGGTCTTACAACGACAAAACTGGCCTCGGTTACAAAGAAGAAGAAGTAGGACCTTCTACAGCAAAATACAATGAACCTATGAGATCTGACATACATGAAGACTTCATTGGACAAGATTCGCAAGCACATCCTTGCAAGATGATTCCTCGATGAAGATTTTCATCCAGGTACCAACATATTTTTCATGGCTATTTTTATTCATGTGGAAAATTTGGTCATAAAGCTATAGAATGTCACACATACCCTGGGAGCCAATACAATTCCAAGAGATTCTTCAAATATGAAGCTCCCAGGGCTCAACGAAACATCGATAGATTTGAACATTTAAGAAATAATATGGAATGTTACAAATGTTAGAACTTTGGACACATAGCCAGAGATTGCAAACTTGAAAATCCTCCAGAAGAATCTTTGAAGCCACAGAATGAATGAACATGGAAGAAGAAGAAGACTCATAACTGTGCTCTCGCTCTCAAGGCTCAAAAAATAAATATGTGTGGTATGTTGACAGCGGTTTCTCAACGCATATGAGTGGAGATAGAAAGAAATTTGTATCTCTGAAAGAGAAGAAGGATGGAACCATATCCTTTGGAAATGATGGATGTTCAAATGTTATAAGATTAGGTACCATCACTCTCAAAAGCTAAGATGTTATAGCCAAGAATGTTCTATTGGTCGAAAACATGAACCACAATCTACTCAGTGTTGGACAAATGTGTGATCAAGGACACACAATGCTATTCAACTCCACAAAATGTGAAATTAGGAAAGGTAGGTATGGTAAAATTGTGGCTACAGTAAGTCAAGCTTCAAACAACATATATGTTCTGGATGAAGCAATTGAAGCATGTTTACTAGCTAAAGAAGATGAATTTTGGTTATGACACAAATGAATGGGTCACATAAACTTTGACAATTTTTTTAGGATAAGAAAAAAGGAGGTAGTACGAGAAATGCCAAAAATCTCAAAACCTTCCTACACACTATGTGAGGAATGTCGGCATGGCAAGCAGACAAAAGTCCAATTTAAAACAAAAGAACACTTTTCATCACACCCATTGGAATTGATACATATTGATCTATGTGGTTCTGTGAGAACAAAAGGCGTAGACGGAGAATTATAGTTCATGTTAATGATAGATGACTATACCAGGATGACAGCCATCAGTTTCCTAAAGAAAAAATCTGAAGCATTTGAATGCTTTAAGATTTAGAAGGAGTTGGTTGAAAATGAAACTGATTTGAAAATAACGTGTTTAAGATCAGATAATGGTAGAGAATTCACTTCCAAATTATTTCAGCAATACCGTGACGAAAATGGAATAAAAAGGCAATTTTCAACAGCACGAACACCTCAGCAAAATGGAGTTGCTGAAAGAAAGAATAGAACTGTACATGAAATGGGTAGAATGATGTTGAAAGACTCAAAATTGGATGAAAAATTCAGGTTTCAAGCAATTGATATGACAATCTTCATTATCAACCAAAGTCTTCTCAGAAATAATTGCAACAAGACTCCATATGAATTATGGAAAGGAAGACCAGCTAATGTAAAATATTTCAAAATCTTCAGAAGAAAATGTTATATCAAAAGAGAAGATCAAAATTTGGGTAAGTTTGAATCACGTGTTGATGAAGGTATCTTTGTTGGTTACTCACGCAAAAGAAAGGCCTATATATGCTATAATCTAAGACGAAAACAGATAGTGGAGAGCATAAACGTTACATTTGATGAAGATGGTGTTCTAGAAAGTAATGATGAGGATCTAGAATCTTTGAAACTTGAGACATAGGCTGAAAAAGACACAGATAAAATTGTAGAACAATAAGAAACTATCAACGAGGAAGAAGTAAACAATGATCATCAAGATATACTAGAACAACAACAAGAAGCTCCTCCAAGGAGAATAAAAGAGTGGATTCAAAAGAACCATCCATCAAATCAAATCATTGGTGACATAAACGAAGGTCAACAGCTTAGTTCATCACAACAAGCTCACGTTGCTTTTCTAGTAACCTTTGAGCCTAGTAGTTTTGAGGAAGCCAGCTAGAATGAACATTGGGTAGTAGCTATGAATGAAGAATTGGATCAAATTGAGAAGAATAACACCTATGAATTAGTTCCAAGACCAAAAGATAAAAATTTCATTGGGTCTAAATGGGTGTTCAGGAACAAATTGAATGAAGATGGGTAGGTTACCAGAAGCAAAGAAAGATTGGTTTGCAAAGGCTATACACAAGTGGAAGGAATTGATTTCGATGAAACATTTGCACCAGTTTCCAGAATGGAAGCCATCTGAATGTTTCTCACCTATGCATGTTCAATAAAAATCAAAGTCCACAAAATGGATGTTAAGTCAGCATTTTTGAATGGAGAATTAGAAGAAGAAGTTTACATCGAACAACCTGAAGGTTTTCTACTATCAAAAAAATATGGTCTCAAGCAAGCTCCTAGAGCATGGTATGCTCACCTTGATGGATATCTACATCAAAAAGGGTTCAAGAGAGGTACTGTTGATAGAAATCTTTATGCACAAATAGATAAAGATAATTTAACAATCATTGAGGTATATGTGGATGATATAATATTTGGTAGCAATGATGATCGACTAAGTAAGAAATTTTCTACAAAAATGCAAAGTGAGTTTGAGATGTCTTTACTTGGTGAGCTGACATACTTCTTAGGGCTTCAAATATCTCAGCAAGAGAAAGGAATATTTATATGTCAAGCCATGTACATCAAAGAAATGCTCAAGAAATTCAAAATGGAAGATTGTAAGCCCTTCCTTACTCTGATGGTAACATGTTGCAAATTGAGCATAGATGACTCATCTAAGGATCTAGATCAAAGGTTGTACAGATCTATGATTGGTAGTATTCTATATGTAACAGCCTCTCAGCCAGATGTTATGCAAACAATTGGACAAGTAGCAAGATTCCAAGTAGCACCAAAAGAATCACATATTATTTCCGTCAAAAGAATTCTTCAATCTCTAAAGGGCACAAAAGAATATGGCTTGTGGTATCCTTAGGGTAAAAATCTCATTATTCAAGCCTTTATAGATGCAGATTGGGTAGGAAGCATTGATGATCGTAAGAGTACTGGTGGAGCAACATTCTATCTAGGTGGTTTTCTAATATCATGTTTGAGTAAAAATAAAACTTCAATCTCGTTATCTATAGCGGAAGCAGAATACATTGCAGCAACATCATGTTGTACTCAAGTCCTTTGGATGAATTTTTTTTTGCAAGATATTAAAGTACAATTCAGTGAGCCTATTCCCATATTCTGTGACAACACTACTGCCATCAACATCTCCAAGAATCTTGTCATGCATTCAAAAACAAAACACATTCCAATCAAATATCATTTTGTTAGAGAACAAGTCACTGAAAAGAATATCAAACTTGATTATGTTTGTACAAAAGAAAAAATTGCTGATATCTTCAGTAAACCTTTACCTCGTGAAGCGTTTGAATATCTTCGTCAAAAGCTTGGGATACTCCCAAGTTGTCATTAGATTACATGTCTGCAGGACAGTTGTGTGTCAGGGGGAGTGGAAGTGTGTACAGGTCCACAGGATGGTTGTGTTTCAGGGGGAGTTACCCTTTGCCATTGATGTCAAAGGGGGATATAATATTGTAGGAAGAGGTGTCATGATCGCAGGGGGAGTACCTGTGTTGACATCAATGCCAAAGGGGGAGATTTTTGATCAGCAGTTGTCATTGATGTCAACCCAAGCAGCACTAGTGGCTAAAAAAATATTGCATGGGAATTTTGACCTACCAAATTAATATATTATTGGTCAAAAATACTTTTTATGGTTTCTACTTATCAAGATGCTTCCATTGATATATGGCACGCCATGTAATTCTTCACGGTTTGAGAGATATTCATGTTTGAAGTTTGTAACCCTAGTTAGTGGGCTAAAACCCAATGGGGTTGGGGCATGGGTCATTGAAAATTCATAATTAATATTTTTTTATTCTCCTAAGAGCCCTCCCACGTTCACTTTTTTAAGCCCCTCTCAACTTAAGCATTCATATAAATTGTGATCTTCATTTCCTCCTTATGCAAGGGATTCGGTCATATGAAATAGGTCATCGTGGAATTTTCACTCTAACTTTTGTTCTATGAAAGTTTAGAAGCTGAAATTTTTATGACGCAAAGCCAAACTTCAAATCAAATCGTTTTGATGACCTTGTTTGAAAATACTCGAAGTTAGTATTTGTTTTTTTTTAGTGTAGAATTGAATTTTTGCTAATCAATTGCACAAAAAAACAAAAAAATTTCATTGTTCCTTATCATTTGGAAATGAAAAGTACTCGTTTGCATTATTATGTTACCTTTTCAGTTGGAAATTGAAAGAGACAATAATTTTTTTTTTTTTCTTCTTTGGTTGTGTTAGTAGAATAGGGGAAAGTGTCATTCTTGCATTTTCTTGACTACTACTTTCTTTTGAACCTCTATCCTTCACTTACTTAGCTTTTCATTGAAATGAAACGGTATTATTCCTCTCATATAGTCTCACATTAGAGATTTGGTGTAACATTCAATAGGGCCTTGAAATTAAAACCTAATTTCTAGATAAACCATAAAATTAACTCAATCAACCTAAGGAAGCATTGAAACTTAAAGCTCAGACCTAGAGTTTTAGGCTAGTGACATGTTTCGGCATCATTAAACCTAGCAGATGTCACTCGCAATCTTGCATTAGATAGTGCTAGTATGGACTTGTGCTCCCCATACCATGGCGTATATTGAGGGAGACCCTTTTAGGTTGCAATCCTTTATCCATAGGAAATCAAGTCTTTTGCCCTCTAACCATGATACACCAAACACAAAATTCGGGGAGACTTCCTGCACGTATGTTAAGTCCTTGGTAAATTTGTTTGCCAAGGTGTACATTACAGTTCACGGGAGCTTGGTACACCCTTTTTCCTAGATTTCCTGAGTACTCATTTTGATCTTTCTATGACTCTTTAAATTTGAAAATATCATTGAGCACTTGTCCTTTAGAGCTCGTTCAAACTGAAAGTAACTAACGTCACCTTTTTTCCTTTTCCTAACTATTAAAACATGAAAAGTTAGAGTCTTGTTTCAATGTTATAAAATGAATTTCCCACGATTACATCACGTGGCCATTAAGATATTTCTTGGAAATATCATGATTAATTCCTTAAAATTTGTTGCTAAAGCCTCGAATCAATCATCTATTTTCTCTTCTTCTTCTCACACAAAGTCACCGTGGTGGAACCACCTATTTTTGATCTCCTATCCATTTCTTTGTTGTGAAGATTCTCTCCCCATATTCTCTTCTAAGACACCCCCATATGTTGGGACCCAAGGCCTCGAACGTGCCATCATCCTGAGCATTCAACCTCTTACCTCTCAGTCTCCCCCTGAGGAGTTGTTTTATATCAACTTTCAACGATGAGGAAACGAGTTGTATTTTATTATTTTTTCGAACTTGGTAAAAATATGAAAAGTCACACCCTGGAGTCCTTTTTAAGCTCTTTTCTAACTCTCAAAATATGAAAATATTTCTGAGCTCTTATTGTTTTTAACTCGCTAAAGGTTGCGAAATGTCATCTGCCGAGTATAGATTTACCCATTTTTAGGTTGGGACATATTATTTACGAAAAGGGAATACCTTGGTCGAACATGGATAAGAGGTTCTCTTAGATATTGTTTTCTACCTTTTCAGATCTGAGAGACAACCTACGAAAATGGACCTTTTGGAGTTTTCTTTTCTGCCTCTTTTCAAACTCTCTAAACATGAAAAGGCATTGAGTTTTCCCTTTGTCATACTTGTTAAACCTAAATTACATTAGGGTTTTCGGCATGACATTACCGAGTTCTTGCTTCCTAGGGCTCGTAATATGTACTAGGATGGATTTTTTCGAAGGAAAAACTTACATGACAAGCATATTCTATCCCCTTCAAGATTTTTTCCAAAAATAATTGGGGTACTTGCCAAAAATGGTGGGGGAAAATGGAACTAGTTTTCAGTTGTGTCGGCAATATGTTGCTCTTGAACATGACACTTGTATGCAATTCTCATTGGGTTGGGGACATCGCACATTCATCATTTTTCCTCCATGGGTTTGGGTTATCCATTTCTTACCTTTCATATTCTCTTTGCCTCATCACCATGACCACAGATCCCTTGATGTAAAATACTAACAGATTCTGAAGTCATGTCGCCAAAATGTTCAAGAGAAGTCCCTTTTGCAGTTTTCAACCCTTGATCTCCTGTTCAATCTTGATTCACTATCATCTTATTTCTTTGTCTCGTGTTGATGATGTGGTAAACATTATGACCCTTCTTTGACTGATCACTTCATGTTGACATCAGCTCATTATCCAGGAAGATGATCCAGAGACTCCTTTCTATTACCTTAGAGATTTCATACCTCAATGGAAATTTCTTCGCATTCGACGACAGGTTCTCATCATTGGCCTTTGATTGAGTGATTTCACATATGGTTGAATCCATTTCATTCTTCACATTCGGTGGATTGTACTGGTAGTACCTTGAGAACCATTTCCATTATTGGTGATTTCTCATACGCATTTAAAAACCTTCCATCATTAGCTGGTAATCATGCGACTTTCTTGCATGTTTGACTTCAGCTCATTCATTCACATGCCTGAATTTATACTTGTTCAGGTTGGGATGGAACAAAAGACCCTGGGTTTTTCCTGATGAAATCCAGGCTATGGGATGATTTGGTTTGTCATGAGTTTATACGTGACCCTTATGATTGGATGGATGTGGCCATACCTGAGTCTATTTTATGATCCTTCTCGCTGGATGGTTGTGTCCATACCATGGATCTTATTACATGTTCACTATTACGGATGGTTGTGCCCATACCTCGTACTCATGTATCAGAGATATCAGTCATACTCGATCTTTAAGATCCTCCAACGGTGACGTTTTGGTTTTGGACTGTTCTGATAAATCATTTCACCCCTCCCTCTCTCTCAGAACTCATGCTTTAGGGAACATCTGTTACACAACATTTTTTTCATTGTCCCTGCTATTACATAGCAATTTGTCACCATCCCTACAACTCCCCATCCCACACAATTGGAGGGCTCATTCCATGACCTGTGAGTAATGACATGACTTCAAACCACTTTCATGGCATTCCCCTAAACATGTACTTTCATTTCCATGAACACAACTCCTTGTGAAAAACCCTAAAAACACCCTTTTTTGCATTGCCGCGGGTAGCCAGTTCCGTACCCGCACCAATGGGGAAAATCCTTCAAAGAGGTCACGCCAATTGGCACTCTGTCCTAGAGTCGCACTCACGCCAGCCAATTTAAGGAGTGTTTTTAAAAAATAAGTGGTGGAAGTTTCGTCCTAACAAATTCCTGGACTACTATCTATCTTTATTTGGAAGGTTTGGCTATGAATTTCCATAGAGAGGAAGTGGTTTGCCACCTCTCATGGAAGCTTCCTTGATGATAGGGCCAATCCCATGATTATAGGGATCCCAACTCCCCTTCCTCCATCTATAAAAGCTTTCTCATCTCCATTGCAAGCTAATCTCCAAGTTCCCAAGAGCCTTATTCTGTAATAGCCTTGATTCATTCCCTTAAGGCAAAATCCAAGCAAGGAGATCATTGTCAAGTATCCGAGAGAGATGCTTGTCCCATCCCTGACAAGCTTTATTGAGACATGTTCTGCTGACAACCCGCTGAAGGAGAATTCAACATCGAAATGATGGTTGTATTCTTCTTTTGATTGACTAATAATAAGCGACTATTGGTTATGGTTACACTCTTGTTGTTAATTATGATGATGAGTTATGTATTTTCTGACTGACATATAGTTGCATATACTGGAATCCAACGTTGTTGTTTGTAGAAGAGGTGGTGCTCCCATTCCTCTGCTCTGATAGATCACAATCCTCATGATCTTCATGATCAGACACCTGCACATGCAATTGGCGTGACCTCTTTGAAGGATTTTCCCCATTGGCGCAGGTACTGAACTGGCTGCCCGTGCCAATGCAAAAGGGGTGTTTTTAGGGTTTTTCACAAGGAGTTGTCTTCAGGGAAATGAAAGTACATGTTTAGGGTAATGCCATGAAAGTGGTTTCAAGTCATGTCATTGCTCACAGGTCATGGAATGAGCCCTCCAATTGTGCAGGATGGGGAATTGCAGGGATGGTGACAAATTGTTGTGTAACAAAAGCCCCTATATGCAACTATATTTCAGTCGGAAAAGACATAACTCATCATCATAATTAACAACAAGAGTGGAACCATAACCAATAGTCACTTATTATTAGTCAATCAAAAGAAGAATACAACCATAGTTCGGACGTTGAATTCTCCTTCAGTGGGTCGTCAGTAGAACATGTCTCGATAAAGCCTGTCATGGATGGGAGAAGCCTCTCTCTTCGGATACTTGACAATGATCTCCTTGCTTGGATTTGGCCTTAAGGGAATGAATCAAGGCTCTTACAGCATAAGGCTCTTGGGAACTTGGAGATTAGCTTGCAATGGAGATGAGCAAGCTTTTATAGATGGAGGAAGGGGAGTTGGGATCCCTATAATCATGGGATTGGCCCTATCATCAAGGAAGCTTCCGTGAGAGGTGGAAAACCACTTCCTCTCTATGGAAATCTGTAGCCAATCCTCCCAACTCAAGATAGATAGCAGTCCAGGAATTTGTTAGGACGAAACTTTCGCCACTTATTTTTTAAAAACACTCGTTAAATTGGCTGGCGAGAGTGCGACTCTGGGACAGAGCACCAATTGGCACGACCTCTTTGAATAATTTTCCCCATTAGCACGGGTACTGAACTGGCTGCCCACGCCAATGCAAAAAGGGGTGTTTTTAGGGTTTTTCACAAGGATTTGTGTTGAGGGAAATGAAAGTACATGTTTAGGGGAATGCCATGAAAGTGGTTTCAAGTCATATCATTGCTCACAGGTCATGGAATGAGCCCTCCAATTGTGCAGGATGGGGAATTGCAGGGACAGTGTCAAATTGTTGTGTAACACCTGCATTCCCTCTTCTGAACACTGGAGGACCATCGTAATGACCACTGTGTACTATCAAACATCATAATTAATGTCATTGCATCCCTTAACATGCAAGGAACAAAATTTATGTGGGCCATTCTTGATGTAGACCCTCAAAAACATGTAATTTTGGGTTGGTGTTGCGGTGTAGTTATGTCCTCATGCCCATGGTTAGATTTGGAGTATCCCTCATGTCGTGGTCACTCTATGTCTAAATTACCCCTCTGTCGAGCTACTTTTGGGAGGTTTTTTTAATATGGAAATAAAGCTTGTAAGATTTACGAGCTTCGTGAGCAGAATCATGGATGTTTGCTCGACTCGATGTGGTCGACTTTCTCCCTTTGGCCTTATAGTTCCTAAAAAAATGCAACTTCCAAAATTTATAGACCTTTCTTCCACCATAAGTGGATCCCAAAGCTCTTCCTCCACTCCTATAAATCCCTCTTCATCCCATTGATTCTGCTAGCTAGAATAAACCAAGAGTTGGTGTGCAGAAGATAGCAGAGGATATTCAATAGTTGTGAGGGAGAGTTTGAGAATTTCGCCTCTTTGAGCCGAATTGATCAATGAATGGTTTGAGACGTGCCCAACTGAACCCATCAAAGGATTTCTATATCGTCAATGTGTAGGTTGTAAACTCCCTTTTATATATTAATACGACATGACTGATTTCTAGTTCCATATTTATCTATGTTAATAATCAAATTTTTTGACTCTCCTTGACTAGTTGGATAGTGGTAAATGAATATATATTCTTGTATGCTTTTAGCGTTTTCTTTATCTTTATGCAAGTGTGTGAATATCGTTACCAACATAGTACAAGGCTTGAAGGACAAAGATCGAGGGATCACTACAACGTACTACGTAAAGAGAATTGGATTGAGGTTGGACATCTATTCCCATATGTGTTTCCTTTATGAACTAGTAATTTAGAAACCAACATGTTCCATTATTGCTAGACCCACCCTAGGGCTAGAGGGATCACCTTTTTCCGCAAAGGGGATTTTCCTGCAAAACAGATGGGAATTACACTTTATATATATATATATATATATATATACACTAAATCTCAAAAATAGAATGTGAGTAAGAGAGGTTATGTCATATGACTATACATAGGTATACTCTTATCCTACAAAATGATAGAAATATGAAAAAAGAGGTAAATTTGAACAACTTCGTAATTTATTTAAACGATAAACCATTTGTTTCTTTAATAGAAAAAAAAACCAAAAAAAAAAATTAGGGGTTTTATAGTATGACAAAGATTCAAAATTAACACATTAATATTTTCATTTTCGTAGGGAGGAATATCTTTGTAAAGTTTTGTAACGGACAGTACCTTCCAAAAAGAAACAAATTCAATCTATTACATTACTAATTCCATAAATTACCATGTGTAAGGAAACATGATATATGAAGTCTATCTGTATTAATAATTCATTGAGAAACGCTAGAAAGTGAGGAGAAATAAAACATGGTATTCTTCCTAAATTTCAAAGAAACACAACCTAAAATGTACTACAAACAACAATTCAATTATAATAGGAAACATGGTTTTTCAATTTTAATTATTATGGGGTCTCTAATAAATTGCGAAATCGAAATGATTTAACACAAATCCCAATTATCTAAACATTGGAAGTGAAAATTCTAGAATGCGTAAAAACATAGAAATTGCCCCTAGTGTAGCAAGATTGAACTAAATTCCATGCAACCGAAACTCGAAATGTTAGAGTTAAATGAAACTGGGTAAAACAAAAATAGTTATATTTAATAAACAATGCCACTCATATTAAGAGGTAGATACATTGATAAAAAACCTTCCTCGTTGCCAAATGTTTGGAAGTTCAATACGCTGGTTGAGGGATACCATGTGTAAGACTACATGGGAAGAGTAAAAATTGTGCAAAGAAGATGACAATAACACAATTCAGTAAAATTATAAACAAAACAATATCGAAATGTACTATAAATAGAATGAAAAATCCTGACAAGTGGATAGAATAAGAAATGCACAAAAAGGGTTGTGTGTACCTTAGTAATAACTAGAGACCTCTATCAAGGGTTATGAACCACTATAAAATCGAAACAAACAAGGAAAACCAAACTAATCCTCGAGGTGTGATGCAATAACAAATTTAATTGTTACATAGGAAGGTATGGAAACATCCTCCATGTTTCATGTTGAAAACAACACTCCTCACCAGAATGAAAAAAATTGAGCTCTATTATGAGGGCAACCACTAGAGAGCATCCCTACCATAATAAAAAACAAAATTAAATGCCAAATGGCCAAGGAGGGGAGTTTTCCAAAATCCTTAGGGTTTGCAATGGAAATATACACTTTCCAATGTCATTATATCTCCTGCGTACAAGTGGCATACGAAGGGTACATCCAAATGCGAGAAAGTAGGGTATGAATAGGTGTAATATCCCCAGTTTCTCTTCTTTTATTAAACATTTGAAGAGTGCTAAATGGTAAAGTGGACCCCAGAGGAAAAAAATTATTGTGGACTTATTTTATTATTTTAATTTAATGAAATAAAAATGGAATTACTTTTGTAAAGACTAGATTATGATTAGAGATCAGGAATCCAAATCCATGATGATGGATAATGTTTATAAGACTTTCCCAGTTCTCTAAAAACCCTTGGAGAAAATAAATTTAAAATTGAATATTAGATTGGAGATAAAAATCTAAAAACTACCATAGTAAAGAGGAAAGCTACTGGGAAGAGGTGGAATAAAACTAGAAAGAGGAAAAGCTAGTTTTAAAGTACTTTTGTGGATGAAACAAAAGGGAAGCCTAGGCAAAAAGGAAAAAATCATCCTGATTAACTAGACACAGTTAAGGAACAAAGATGATGGGAAAGCAGGCTTAAATAAGAAAATTCCGGATAAACAAGGGGGTGTCTATTGCTAGAAGATTTGATCTCTACTCGGGGAGAGCTCTGGAGAAAGAGCTCATGGGTTGGGTGGAAGCTAATCTACCTTAATTGGTATCCACCAGTTAATTCATTTTCACTTAGAATTTTATTATTATTCTTATTATGGTGAAATAAATTAGTATTAATGGACTTGATTAAATCTATTCAAGACTAGATGTTGTATATGTAGGAAACGTTAAAAAGACTAAGTGGAAGTGAATTGGTAGGTCTGTACATTTAAAAGCATAGTCTGCAATAATTATAGCAGTTCTATGTATTTTTGTATAGATAATAATATAAAGAGTACCAACTCTCAGAATGTCTAAACCTTGGTGAAGATTGAAATTTGAGGTTAGGTGAGCTCACAGAGATTAAATTTAACAGTATGACTATGTTAGCATTATTTTGAAAATTGGGAAATTATATGAGTAAGCTAATTTAGAATGAAAATAAATATGCATGACATTCAATGTGAAATTAGGACATGCAAGTAAATTTTATGTTGTAATAGAATTGAACAATGTAATACTAGAACTGAGACATAATAGATAATGACAATAATAACTTTTAAGGAGGAACTCGGAAATGTTTTTTTTTTTTTTCTAAATAAAACTGATCTATTAACAAGTGCGTAAAATTACAATATGACCGAGGTCAAAACATCTGCCTTGGGGAGGGCATATCTAACAGAGGGAAACAAATAAAGAGACCTCCCATTGATAGGGGGACTAGCTTGGTAGAGAAGACGAATACCCACACAGGGGTTCCACACCTTAAACATACTAAATATGCAGAGTGTATACAACATGAACCAGGGACGAGCCAAAAAACCACTTAACCGAATGAACATAGACAAACTCCAATGAATGGGCCAAAAAGAAGAGGAAGGCATCACATTGGACAGACTACTCATTGGGAGGAACTTCCATGATGTGACACCATCCAAACGCTTGCATATCCCTTGCCAGAGCTTCTTCAGAAACCGAGGGCCTCTGTTTCGCAGGCTCTGTCACCTTTTCAGGAACGCTGTGAGTAGGAACATTTGGGGGTTGAAATGGCGCATTGTCAGCCCCCCTCTAAAGATTCAAACCATGAGCAGTGTTCTGAACGAGGCCAGTTGGATTAGCATTGGGTTGCCCTAGCTGGGCCTCCTCCTGAAAAATGATAGAGAAAAGAACAAAAATTCTTGTATGGTTCAGGGCACTGTCAAATGTGAAACGCGCTACCAGTGGTGGGCGAAGGCACTGAGGCTGAAGGACAGAAGCACCCTCTCCCACTGCGGGTACACGGATAATGACCTGCACTCATGCTGCTGGATTGAGAGGGCTCATCGGACAAGTGGCTTGAAGAAGCCCTGGTGCCACCCCTCCTCCTTCGATGGCACAACCGAGGCATGGAGGAAGCGAGCGTGGGCGACGTGGCAGTCGACTTTGAACAAGAATCCAAGAGAGCTTCCAAATCGACAATGAACACAGCTACTAAGAAGCGAAGGGCTACTTGGATAGGATAATCGACAGTAGACACTGCGAGAACAAAGTGAGAGTGCAACAGAACAGATTGGATAAGTGAAACCTCACCGCAACGGGGGCAATGTGACATAAATTTAGCAGAGAACGCCTCACCTCCCTGCTCTTTATCCTCTCCATTCTTACTATGATAAACCTGCCTCATAATTTCCTCATTGATGAAAGATGCAGACTCCAGCATGCCGAAGCATGCAAAGGTAAGAATCAGAGTAGAAACCATGTTATGAAATCCCAACTTCCCATTAGCCGTGCCTTTGAGCTCTGCGATGAGTAAATGCAAATATCTGGCAATCGATGGCACGATATGATCCTCATCCTGGGTGGGCAGGTGTCGATCCACCTTGGCGAGCTCCTGTTCCATCACCATTATCTCCTTACTAAACACCCGCATCCGGGAGGGTAGCATCCTGTTGGATGAGTAGATTGCATTCCTGTTTTTTATCATGATTTTGGATTATGTTTAGATCTCCTGTAAGAAGGGTGTGCCGAATATTCACTCCCAAGTTGGCCAGATGATCAGCCACTTTGTTACCTTCCCGTTTTACATGATGGAAAGTGATGGCCCTGGTGGAGTGAAGCTTTTGCTGAATTGCATGTAATCTGGCTGCTAGTCTCCAACTGTTAGCTATTTTGCTCGCATGAGTCCCATTGAGGAGTTTATTGGCCATGTTGATGAGGAGTAGAGAATCACCTTCAATCTCCAGAGGATAAAATCCATGACTCTGAGATAGAAGACGACCTTTCCAGAGGCCCTCCAGCTCAGCCGAGTTGTTTGTGTCCCATCCTATATTTCCAAAGAATATTAGGAGCGGATTTCCCTCCTGATCTCTGAATATGGCCTTGAAACCCACCGATCCTGGATTTCCCTTTGAGGATCCATCAAAATTGAGTTTAAAGGAGAGGTTAGGAGGGGGGTCCAAGAGAGCTTGCCAGATGAACGGTTTTCTGCAGGTCTGTGTGGAGGTGTTCCCTGAGGAAGCTGGATGTTCCAGTTATCCCATATGGCTTTCTCATTTTCTTGTGTGGGAAAATATTCCTGATGCCATGCATGCAGTGCCAATGTCTCCTTGAGATTTAGACAAAGGCTTTCCCAGATGATGTCTGCTGGAGTATTTTTATCTTTGAAAATGCGTTTATTTCTTTCTTTCCAAATAGTCCAGAGAAGAAGTCCAGGAATCAATCTCCATAATTGGTTGAGGAGCTCACTTTTTTAGGGGTTTAGGTGCCAATTTCGAATGGAATTGATTATATCATCGGAGACTCTGCTATTCTTCTGGCAACGAAAGCTAACCTTCTCCCAAAGATGGTTGGCAAGAGGGCAGGAGTTTAGGAGATGTTGGATCGTTTCTTCCTGAGCATAGCAATTAGGACACATAGAGGGCCCGTAGAAGTTTCTTTTTCGAATATTATCCCAAGTGAGGATTTTCCTGTGCCCCACAAGCCAGAGGAAAAGTGAGATTTTGGGCCATAAACCTGGTGCCCAAATTCTACTCCATAAAGGGTCCAGGGGCATAGGATCATTGCGAATGAGATTGTAGGCCTCTTTGGTGGAGAATGATCCTTTCGGGGTGTATCCCCATCGCAAGATGTCCTTTTCTTCTGAGAATCTGATCCATCTGTTCTGGAGCTCACGCTCCATGACTTCTTTATCCTGACTGGCGGCATTCCCGATCAGCTGGTCAATTTGTTTCCATTGTCTATAACCCTGCACTGTTTCCAGAGTCCATTGTTGATTAACCGTCTCCTGTTGTTGTGCCTCCCATTGTTGACTATTCAGTGGGCTGTAGATGGTGGTGATCCTTGGGAGTTGTTGCCAGGTGTCCATCCAAAACCGAGCTACCCTGCCATTTCTTACTTCCCAGAAGCTGTGTTGTTGAATGAACGCGTAGTGTTGTTTGGCAGTGTTCCAAATAAGAGATCTTTTTTCCAATGGAGTGAATCTGATTAGTTCTTCAGTAGGTCTGTGATTGGCATACTTAGCATTCCAAATAGCTGCCCATGGTTTGTTGGGAGAGGAAAGCCATTACCACCATATTTTTTCCCCCATAATTGCATTGTTGTACTGGGGGTCTCGTAGTCCTATGCCCCATTTTTCTTTTGGTTGGCATGTTGTCGTCCATTTAGCCAGGGCCCATTTGCGATTTGTACCTATATCCCCCCAGAGAAAATTGCATTGTAGAGATTTAATTTTTTTCAGAACCCATTTGGGTGCTGCCAAGATAGAAAAAAGATAGAGAGGCATCACCTGTATCACAGCTTTGATTAGCACAAGTCTTCTTGCAATGTTTAGAGTTCTATGGGTCCATAAGGTTAGTCTAGACTCAAGTTTCTCCAGGAGCTTATTCCACAAGGTATGCTTAATGGCGGATTCTATTAGCAGAGCACCCAGGTATTTGGAGGGCAGAGAGGCAATGGGGAAACCCAAAATGCGTGCTATGGCTCGTTGAGTAACCAGAGGAGTGTGAAAGAAAAAGATTTGAGACTTGGCCGAGTTTATGCACATTCCAGAGGCATCGGAGAAATCATTTAAAAGGGATTTGAAAAGAGACGCTTCTTGAACAGAGGGGTGCCCAAACAACATGTTATCATCAACAAAGTTTTGATGTGTGATGGCAGGGGATTTATGAACCAATAAACCTTTAAGATGCTGGGAGAGAAGGGCCTGTTTGATATGACACCCCATACCTTCTGCCATAAGAACAAAAAGGAAGGGGGACAGCGAATCTCCTTGACGAATACCTCTGGAAGGGTGAAAATGACGAGAGGGAATTCCATTTATGAGAATTGAGAAGAAAGAAGAGGAGATTAAGCTTAAGATCCATCGTATCCACATTGGATCGAAGCCAAAGGCAGTAAGTATTTTTTGAATATAAATCCAACTATGTTTGTCAAATGCTTTAGAGAGATCAATTTTGAGAAGCATACCTGCCTGTTTGGAGTGCTTGAGAAAATGAATGATTTCATGGGTGAGTATGATACCATCCAAGATCTGACATCCTTCAACATAACCAGATTGTTCTGGCGAGATGAGCATGGGCAACAGTGGCTTCAATCGGTTTGTAATTACTTTAGATATCACCTTGTAAATGACGTTGCAAACGGCAATAGGGCGGAACTTTTCTGGAGTGCTATTAATCTCTTCTTTAGGGAGTAAGGCTATGAAAGTGGATTTCATAGCGGGCAGTAGCCAGTGAAGAGAGCGTGATTCCTCCACCACTTGCGAGACCTCTTCCATGATGAGATCCCAGAAAGAGTGGAAAAAATTCATGGTAAAGCCATCCGGACCGGGAGCTTTACCTTCCTTGAGTTGGTTCATGGCTAGATCCACCTCTTGAGGCAGTACAGGTCGAAGAAGCAGTTGATTGTGTTCTTCAGTGTTGAGTTTCGACACATTTTGAGTGATCCTTTCAATTGCAGGCCTTCTATCAATTGGGGGTTCCGCATGAACCTCTTGAAAGTGATTAATGAATTCCTGTTCTATCTCCTCATGGTGTTCCACACATTGCCCCTCTCGCTTTTCTATGAAAGAGATGGTGTTATGCATTCTTCTCTGCACAGTGGTTCTATGAAAGAATTTAGTGTTTCTTTCACCCTCTTTTAATCAACGAATTCTAGATTTTTGCTTCCAGAGAATTTCCTCCTGCTTCCTTCGCTCCTCCAATTGATTGTGAATGTGCTTTTCCTTTTCCCATGTTCCCTCCTTGAAGCCTTTAGCAATTATCTGTTGTTGGAGTTCCTTCATTTCTTTATTTAAATCTTGCTGAGCCTGAAAGATGTTTCCAAAAGTCTCTTGATTCCAGCGCTTGATTTGGGATTTGAGGAATTTGAGTTTCTATTGAAACTGAAACATTTTTGAGCCCTCTAGACTGTGGAAGGTTGTCCAGGTGGATCTGATGAAGTTGTTGAATGCGTGATGAGTGAGCCAAAAAGCTTTGAAGTGAAAGGGGCGTCTGGTGGAGTCGCCCGGACTTTGCCATTGGAGGGCTATCGTCCAATGGTCCGAGCCAGAGTATGGAAGAATAGAAGCCAAGATATCGCCTCTGAGATGGACAGAATTGTCTGAAATGAGGAATCTATCCAGCTTGGATGCAATTTGTTGCCTGCTAGCTCTACGATTACTCCAGGTGTGCACTCCATTGCAGTATTGCAAATCTATTAACAAATTGTTTTGAATAAAGTCTTTGAAGTGGCTATTCTCCTGTTCTAGCTTGGCCCGACCCCCCTGTTTTTCCCCCAGCTTGGTTATCATGTTGAAGTCTCCTCCAACGATCCATAGGGGAAGATTCTATTCATATTTAGCGCTTCAATTGTATCAAGTAGAGAAATTTTGTTGCTTGCTTCCTGTGGGAAGTAAACATTGGTAAGATGTCCATGGATGTTAGTGCCAATAATGTGAAATGTGGCCTGTATTATGTGATGGGATGCATGAAATTCTGAAAGCGTAATGGCTTGTGTATTCCATGCTATTTCCAGACCTCCTGAGGCCCTAGAAGCATCTACTGCTACCGAATGACAACTTGGCCAAGCTTTTGAAAGTTTTTGACCAAGAGTGTTACTATTACATTTTTTTTCCTGCATGAAGAAGATTTGGGGCTGCTCCTGCTTTATCATGTTCTTTATCATTCTGAGATTCCCGGGGCTGTTAAGCCCTCTTAAATTCCATGAAGTGAGCTTCATGATTCACTATTAGGGGTGGGCTTGTAGTACTTAGTCAGCTTAGCATATCTGCTTGATTCCACCAGGATTTTCCCTATTCTGATAGTTCTTTGAAGATCAGTCTTTCTTCGACGTTTCTTGGAGTCTTTGAGAAATAAGTTGTCATCCCATTGACTCCCTGGTTGTATGCCCAATTGTTGTTGCTGACAAGCTCTGGAGATGATGAATTCCAACGTATTAAGTTGATGCTCTTGGATCTTGTCGTAGTCCTTATTTTTGTAGACTTGTTCCAATTCTAGAATATCAAGACCTCCCAGATCAATTCTTTCTAGTTCCTCTTCCATGTGCTGCAACTGACTAATTTCAGCTAAAGGGAGTGTAGAGCTCATTATTTGACTGGGGATGCAGTCAACATCCATGCCATTCGGCTTCCAATCCAGATCCTTCCTTGATATCTCTGGAACCCCAGTGATTTCAGCTTGGGGAGAGGGAGTGGTTGTAGGACCCGATTTAGGGGGGCTGGTGGTAGAGATGGTCAAAGGAGGGATTAGTGTAGAGTGTTAAGAAGGGTCCTCTGAAGTCTTAGCGAGCACCTCAAAACCGTTGCTAGTAGACGGAGCGGAGGCATCGTTCAGGAAGGGCTTTTTCCCCGATGAGGGTTTTTTATGCGATCTCTTTTGGGATGCTACCTTGGTGAAACCATCTTGAGTGGGTTGTTCTGTAGGGTTAGAGGCTTGGGCCTTGGCATTGAGAGGGCAGTCCCAAAAAATATGGCCAAGGGCATGACACTTACGACATCGAAAAGGAACATGGTCAAAGTCTAAAGGTTGAATCAATTCATAATCATCATGGTATAGACTTACCGAGTCCGGAAGAGCCTTGTCCAGCTGCATGAAAACACAAATATGGGCATAGGAGGTATATCTGCGCAGCTTCGTTTCTTCTGCAATTTTGATGAATTCTCCCAACCCCTTTCCAATGTCTTTCAGATATTCTCATCCCAATATTCCAAAGGGAGTGAGTACATTCAGATCCAAACTAGTGCCCAGCTAAAATACTCCTTATCGGGGTTGAATCTCTCGACCCACTCCCGTAGATACAGACCCGCTGAGTTGAAAAAATAAGGGCCACCTTCTATGACCCTATTCCAGTCTTTGATGCAAATGAATATAGCCGTGAAGAACCCCTTTGGTCCCAGCTGCACGGTAACATGCCCCTTAGTTTTCCATTTGGCTGAGATCCAACTTTGCTGAGCTTTTTCTGTCAGCTAGTAACCAATAAATTTTCCAATAAGGGCATGATCCCTCATGAACTGGATTTGACCGTTCATTCTGTGACTGGGCAGTTCTATCCTTGGTCTTTCTACTGCAATGGGCTTACAAGTTGCTGATGTTACCTTGGGTGTTTCGTTTTTCCCTTTCTCGCCCTCTGGATCTTCCTTACGCTTGTCTGATTGATCAAAATGTGTAGTTGTCATTTATTGCCTAGGCAGATTTCTTGTGCCCGTATTGGTTCGTTCTGGAGCAGTCTGTCCTGACAGAGTCTGTGCCTTATGACCTAGCTTTTCATTAGGGGAAGGCATCGAAACCTCCCCCTAAGGGTAAGCCATAGAAGAGTGAATTATAGTTGCGGTCAATCGATGCTCACGGATTGACTGGTGACAAATCAAGGTACTGAAAGCTTAGGCTGCGCCGTTGCAGAGGTTGCAGGGAACCCTAGGTTGCAAAGCACTCGTTCTCTTCGAGTCAAGTCAATCGAAACTCAAAAATTATTACTACAACTGAAATAAAATTTTTAAGAAAAGTATTACATCTGAAACATAACTTCATTAAAGAAGAAATGAGTGTGTTAAACATATTATAGATATATCTAATATTATGGATATAAATCGATATAGTTACACAGTCCAAATTCAACCTTGGTATAACTAAATTATACAAATTGGGAACTCTGTCCCATATACAATTAACTGTACAGTCTTTCTGGAAATTATGCATAGATAACATATCAGAAATCCCCAAGTGGGTTACTAGACCAACCTGAAGAGGAAAAGTCCACAGTTATGATTGAATAGGAAAAGCTATCAGTAGTATGCAAACGAAGAGAGATGTGAAGAGTACCTGCACATGAAAAAAACTATGAATTAGTTTTGGTTAATGGATATAGCCATTAAAGGAAATAATAATAGATTTTAAACCCCAAAAGGATAAAGAAATACCTGAGGGACAGAGATGGAAAATAAAAATTGCAATTAACAGGAGGAAATTTAATCAGTGCAAGGAATCGTGTGAGGTATACATCATAAGAAGAAAGAAATAAATTAACTCGAGCAACTTCTTACCTATAAAGTTCATATTCGTAATGAGAGGAGATGGACCTATACGGAGGAATTATTCCTATACAAATTGCAAGGAGTAAAAGGGTTGGTTATGTCAATGAAAAAAATTTAGAAGTAACTAATAACAAACCTACCCAAGCAGGGGTTTAAAATGTAAAAGCGGGAGTACAAAATTGTTAGCATTATACAGGATATACGACTATGAATTTCAATATACAACATATCTCTATGAGAATGTTGGCAGAGAAATTATATCTCTATGAAAATGGTTGACGATAAAATCGAAACTTATAATTATACCATAACCCCCATATTAGCATTCAGCAAAACGGAAATAAATTTTCTCAAATAACATTGAAAAACACCACCCCAAAAATTGGTAAAGGCCACTAAATATATATGAAGCCTGTAAAGGTCTTGGAAAATCCAACTGGATGAAGCATGGCCAGAGTATAAAATAAAAATGTGTAAGGGAGAGAGAATAGAGAAAACACATGTAATTTACCTACAGTAAATGGTAAAACCATAAGGAAAAAACTATTTGAGCCGAAACAGAAAACATGAAGAAATTCCATGACTCCAATTATCTGTATGCTATACAGAAATGGTAATAAAAAAACCTATATGATTAAAACAACTAGTGAAATTGTTTTGGGCTATAAGGAAACTAATCAGCATTCCAAATTTAATTCGTAAATGACCAGAGAAGGAAAAAAATGTATTGAGAAAATGCGATATACACAATGAGAGTTCAACTGTGTGATGGACTTACTGGTGGAGGTTCCATTTTGATAAACTTCATCAAGCCATAACTCCACAGCGAGGAACATCGTGAGCTAAGGGATGCAGGAATCTATGTTATCTCGAACAAAACAAGGAAACAACTTTTGAACATAACGTAAAATTCATATGGAAGTAAAGGAAGTAAGTGGAATAACTATGAGGTTGTAGACCAGAAAAATTAAATACATTAAACCACAATGATGACCTCAAGACATGAAATCTAAAACCACAATGTGGAAAATTAGAAATAATTGTGTAAGGAATACATGTTACCAGAGAGAGATCTTACGAGACTTCCGATTTCATTCTTTGCGTTGGAAAAAAAAAATTTATCTTTGTCTTGCTAGAAGGAATTATCCTCTCTGAAGGAAACGAGAGAGTTGGAGAAGCTGAGATAAAAATTCTTAACCATAAATTGAAATACATAGTAGAGGAAAAAGAAAAGTTGTTCAACAGAGAGCACAAAGAAAAAAATAATCCCAAACAAAAAAAGAAACCATTATTGAAACTCAAACCCTAACCACGAATAGATCTTGATCGTCCAAGTGTAAGAAATCTAACGATGGAGAAATTCCCATAGAGTGTAAGGTTAAATAAAACCAAGGACGCACCATGTGATTATGTACAACCAATTAAATGAATATCGATCCCGAGTAAAAATTCATATAGAGGGTTGGTGTACATAAATACATAGAAGCAATCACATTAAACCATAGTAAATGCCAGATCATTGTAAGATCAAAGGATGTATGTAATTCTGATGACATGGATCTCACCCAAATGGATTACCATATATTAACCTAATATAACATTTCAGATTAATATGATAGACATTCAAGGATGACGTGTATGGAGTCGATACATGTTAGAAAACCTCAAGTGTAAGTGAATAAAATTGAAGATGAGAATCAATTTAATTATTACTTGGACTATAAATTTCATATGAATTCCATTATGTTTTAAAACTAAATGGGAATGCAAACCCCATATAAACATAATTTGAAATCTTAATAAGTGTTATGTATAAAAGTTTGAAGCCTATGTGAGAATTAATAGCCTTTAGAACGAAGCCACTAAAAAGGTAATTTCACTTATGACAATTATGTATATGTCATAAAGTAGAGATAGTCCATCACTTTTAATTAAGGTTAAGATATTGTCTATAGAGTTGAGGGGGTAAATTGACTTCTAATATATACAAGTAATTAACATGTGAAATAAAATGGGATTTTTTCAAAGGACATAAAATTTCCTTGAAATTGTAGAATTGGAATTTTAGTCCCAACGGGTATATGCTCACATTATGAAAGATTAAAAATATAGCAAGGTAAAATGTTGACAGATGAAATGCATCAAAATGTGACAAACAATAATCAGGTCATGGTGTGTTATTAATATTAGTTCATTAAATAGGAAAAAATAAATTTGTGGAGATGAAGATGTTCCAAATGGTATCAAAGCCCATGTTAAAACATTGGGCCTAAATGTGTGCTCACACCAAATAATAAAAATCCAAAAAAATTATGTTGCTGTAAACTAATGTTTAATTTTATGTGCAGTTACTTTATGTAGAACCATACAGCTGCAAACCATGAGTGAAAGGGATGGATTGTATGTGGATCTGGGTGGTGCAGAAAATCCATCAGATCCTAATGCTCCATTGTTGTCCATGATGCATCAGATGCAAATAGAAATGATGCAACTTAAAAACCATAATGAAATACTATCTCCAGCGAGCAAAGAACAAGAAAGGTTAATAAGATAATTGACCTCCAGGAATAGTCACGAAGGTTAAGGTTTTGGGAAAAAGAGAAGAGGAATTGAAATTCACTCAGAAGAGTCTAAGGAAGATGAAGCCTTTAGACAACAGTCAAGAAGGAAAAAAAAATTTCAAGAAGAATTCTGAAAAATGAAGCCTCCCTCCTATGATGGAGAGAAGGAGGAAGATGCAGAAGCTTGGATTCTAAACATGGTAAAGTACTTCCAATTTTATGAGTATGGAAGTAACTTGAAAGCCAGGCTGGCTATTTACCAATTACAATGAAGGGTTACCTTGTGGTGCGAGGAAACTAAAATGGAGCACATGATAGAATGAAAAACTAATATAAAAAGGTGAAAAATCATAGGATAGCGGCTAAACACAGTAAAAAATGACTTCAAAGCACTCAAGAAATAAAAAAATGAACCAGGACCAAAATTCAAGCTCAGAAAGCCCAAGAACAGGAAAACCCTAATACCAAGTAGGGTTGGCGCGCCTATTTGGCTGTAATCTGTGCCGAACAGGGGTTGGCGCGAGTGCTTAATGAGAAACAAGTGCCAGTTGGTGCGACTGTCAGGGGGATAACTGCACTAATTGGGTTTACCCTAGAAAAATGATAAAAATGAACTCACAGAGACTGAATCTGGTCTTCTAGTGGCTGAACAGGGGTTTAACACCAAGGAAGGTGAACCAGAAAAGCATACTAGACAAACGAAAGCGAAAAAAAAACAATAGAGAAAGGACTAACTCCAAAACCTCCCCAGTGGAGTTGTCAAATTGTTGTATAGGTAAATCCTCTCTGTGGATAGAGGCGATCCCACTAGCCCTATATTGGGTCTAGCAACAATTGAATCAGGCAATGACGTTGGTTCCTAGTTACAAGAAAGACAAAGATCGCGATAAGTAGCCTACCTCAAATCCCACATCATTGTTATCGAGGAAGAAGTGGTGCTCCTTGTCCCTAGCTTGACAGATCACAATCCTTCTGTTCACCAAATATGGACACCTGTACACATGCAAAGAATTGACGACATACAACGTAATACTTAAAGCATGTAACTATATATCAGTCAGAGAAGATACAATTCATTGCATTACATGAAAGAGTAGACACACGAATGGACCCAAAATCAAAATCGCTTATATCATAGAAGAGAAAAGGGAGATTACAACCAAATGCTGTGACGCTATTATCTTCCTTCGGTGGGGCTTGCAGTAGAGTGCATCTCAACAAATCTTGTTGGGAATCTGGACAAAGATCTCTCTCTTATGAGGTTCTCCTTGGCTCTGCTCTCAATAGTTGCCCAGCTATAGTTTCCTTCCCACAAGTTAATCTAGCTAGCAAATGGAGAGGGCAGGTTTTTTTAGAGGTAGGAAGGGAGGTTTGGATACCTATAATCATGGGATAGAGTCCTATCTCTTAGGAAGGCTCCATGAGAGGTGGAAAACCACTTCCTAATCAGGGAGATCCAGAGGAAAACAATCCAACTTCTTTCTAATGATTCTTTCTGAGTTGGTTAGAATCAAAATTCCGCTATTTATTTTTAAAAAAAATTCCTTAATAGGCTTGGTGCGAGTGAAACACAGGGAAAGAGCACCAAATGGCATGCCCACTAGTGTGAATTTTCTCCATTGGCGCGAGGGATGAACTAGCTACCCGCGCCAATGCAAAAACATGGATTTTTAGGGTTTTCCAGAGGAAATGTTCTTCAGGAGAATTCTTGCCCTTATGCAGAAGGATGGAATCAAGGTGTTTTCCGAACATTTTACTATTCACAGGTCACGAGAATATTCCTGCAATGTACGAGACGAGGGTTTGCAGGGACGGTGACAAAATGCTGTGTAACAAGCCTTACGACGCCTCGTTGTATCATATCTCGGATAAAGTGATACCTGATATCAACAAGGAACACATGATTCTCAGAAACTGAATCCCACTCTGGTTATCACAGAGTATCACAGTAGTATCTAGCACATGCCTGAATATCTCCTTCAAGATATTTCACAACTAACCTGCTTCACAACAAGCCATACTCGCTACAATGTATTCGGCCTCCATGGCGCTCAAAGCCACCGAATTTTGCTTCCTGCTCATCCATGATACTAAAGCAGATCCAAGTGTGAAGCAGAATCCCGATGTGCTTTTAAGATCCACCACACTGTGAGCCCAATGGGAATCAGTTTATCCAAGGTGTTTCATGCTCCCGGCAGTGTATCTCAACCCATGGTTTATCATGCTCCGAAGATATCTCAACATATTCTTGGCACCAACTCAGTGAGTGTGATGATGCTCAAATATATGTTGACTCAAAGTGTTCACTACAAAAAATACGTACTGACAGTTGTTCGCTAAGAACATCAGGGCCCCTACGAGTTGGAAATACTTAGTATGATTTGCTAACACAGGGCCCGCAGTGCTGGCACTCAACTTATTAAAGTTTGAGCACCATCGGTGTCGACACGGACTTACAGTCCACCATACCAAATATTTCCAAAAGCTTCACAATATATTTTCCTTGAGAAAGGAAAATCTTGCCAGGTCTCTGCTAGACCTCCAAGCCTAGTAAGTAATGCATCAGTCCTAGGTCCTTCATCTCAAATTCAGCAACGAGCTCCCTCTTGCACTGATGAATGAGAAAGTTAGCACCTGTCAGGAAGAGATCGTCCACATACAACACCAGAATGAGAGGCTTCTCTCTATCAACCTTGAAGTAAAGGTTCAAATATGCATGACTATGAGTAAAGCCCAGCTTCATTAGGTAATTATCTATCCTCTCGTACTAAGCTCTAGGCACTTGCTTCAAACCATAGAGGGATTTCTTCAACCTACAAACATGGGTGTCCTGATCTTGGACTTCGAACCCCAGAGGTTGCTCCAGATATACCTCTTCCTTTATTGCACCATGCAGAAATGCGGTCTTCACATCTATCTGATGAAGACTCCACCATCGCATAGCATCAAGGGCTATGATAGATCAGATGGTGGTATATCGGGTCATAGGTGAAAATATGTCATGATAGTCTATGCCTTCCTTTTGAGAGAAGCCACAGGCAACGAATCTTTCCTTGAAATTTTCAACACTTCCATCAGATCCATGCTTGATCTTGTAGAGCCATTTCGAGGTGAAAACTGCTTTATCCTCTGGTCTTGGAACCACATCCGAAACATAATTCTTCATTATGGACTCATACTCTTAGTGCATAGCAGCCTTCCAGACTTGATTTTTTATGGCTTCCTCAAAATATCTAGGCTCAGATTGTACAATAGTACTCATGGCTGCTAGATACCTTTGGTATATGTTCATCTTCTTGATTTCATGGAATGTCCCCCTTGGGGCCATATGTCCCTCGGCATCCTCGAGAGTGTCCTTCAGCCATGATGGTCTCTTCTCTAGTGAAGGAGGTGGATCAATTAGGTCCATCGGTCCTTCAACATCATGTATCGTCTTTTCCTTCGGTTCTTCTTGATTTCTAGGCCTTTCTTCATGATATTCCTCAGATCTCAGAAAATTGACTACTTTTCTCAAGGAAGCATCTCCATCAAAGGTAACATTGTGGCATATATCCACTTCCCTTTGACCAGGAACATAGAATTTATAGGGCTTCGAAGTTTCGTTTTAACTCACAAACATTCCCTTCTTCCCAAAAGTGTCCAGCTTGCTCCTCTTCTCTTTCGGTAGACCCTGGTTACATAGCATGGCATGGGAAGCTTCCACAATGGTCCCGTTCTTTCGTTCATCAACGCCATTCTGCTCAGGAGTGTATATATTTGTGGTCTCCCTGTTAATACCAGCTTCTCTACAAAATTTCTTGATATCATTCATCTCATATTCAGTGCCATTATCAGTCCTCCATACCTTGATCTTCTTCCCAGTGAGATTTTCCACTAGGGCTTTGAAGGTACAAAACCACATGAAAGCCTCATCCTTCTTCTTCAAGAAGTATATCCACATTTTTTGAGATAATTCATCCATGAATGTCATATAATAAGAACAACCTCCCAAGGATGTCACAGGCAACATCCGAGATATATCAGAATGTATCAGTTGCAATACATCAGATTTCTTTGTGACACTTGAGGGAAAATAACCCCTCATATGCTTTCCTTCGGCACAACCCTGACATATATCTTCATGATTATTTGAGAAATCATTCATCCCCATCACCGCCTTCCTTTATTTGGGAAGGGCCTTGTAGTGAAGGTTTGCAAACCTCTTATGCCATAGTTCATTATGTTGAATATTATCACATGTCTTCGCTGCCAGTGGACTTCCTCCAACCTAGTAGAGTGTATCGACTCTAAACCCAATCATGATAGCTTCCTTGAATCTCTTCTTCCAGATGCACATCTTCCCATCAATTAATTCCAAATTGAAACCTTTATCTTCCATGGATGATATAGAAACAAGGTTCTTCTTCAAATTAGGTACATATAGTACATCCTGTAAGAGGAGGACTTGACCTCAAGACAAGTGCAGAGTCACAGTTCCTGTCCCTTTCATGGGATATGTGGCATTATCTCCAAGATTAATTTCCATATTATTATCCTTCTCAACCATATTAGAAAGTGCTTCCTTGAACCCAGTGATGTGCCTTTATGCACCATTATCTATCAACCAGATATCCATAGTGTCACATATAGATTCAGTAGAGAGGGCAGATACAAGAATGAATTCATTTCTTTTATCAACAACATTTGATTCCTCATACTTTAAATTCCTCCAACTTTTGAAAGGTTGACCATTTCCACCGGAGGGAGCCTTCCTCTTTCCCTTGAACCTATTGTTCCTTTGATTTCCATTCCTCCGGTTGTTTTTGTTATCATCATCATTGGGAGAATCATTCCTGAAAGGGAATTCTCTAGAATAGTGACCTAGCCTATGACAAGTGTAACACTTGCCCTTCTTTTCTTGGGCCCCTACTTTTACTTTTTTCTTTGAACCACCTGTCAGTCATCAGTATTTTTCACCTGTTGTTGATGACTATATTCCTTAGCTGAGTTTTCTAGAAGCTGATCTCCATATGTCAATTTTTCATCTAGAAAACCCTCAAACAAATTTTTTCTTTCCTAGCCCTTCCTGTCAGCCTATGATTAGAGAAATCTTCAGTTTTCAAATTCATGTCTTGTTTCAGCAAAATATCCATGTCTATAGCTATCTTGGTCTTGCTTATCTACTATCATTTTCCCCTTGGTTCTCATGAAACTCACTGTCCAATATTTGACAAAGTGTCTCCCTTCCTATCCTTGATCTTCTTGTCAAACACAATCAGAATCAATGAAAGCTACCCCTAAGTTAGATAGTGGTGTTTAGGAGTCATTTCCTTGGCAAAAACATCTTAAGCCAAAGAGCCTCTGTCTAGTACCAATCAACCATATATTTTCTTCCTTTTCTGCAAAAATAAAGTCTTGACACATCCATAGGTCGCACACCACTAAGAGGTCATTCTATCTCTATTCAAGAAGAAGTTCAGCAAAGATCCAAATCAGAAGAGGATAAGCATGTTCACAATCTAAAATAATATGCTTAAGATCGGGAAAAATCTCCATAAGACACCAAAGGAGCTCTCCAAGATTCAAAGTCATATGTTTTGCATCTCTGCAGGGGTGTAATTGAATGAAAAATAGTATCCAAACAAGAGATAAGAGACAAGTCCAAATAGATCTCTCATAATGAAGAAATTTTCCATCAGTAAACAGATGGAGAGCTACAATGAAAGAGATCAAGAGTACATATTTCAAAAGTCATAAGTTTCCCAAAGAGCAGAGGATATCTTTCAAAGTCACATAAATGCAAAGGACTAATATAATGATGATCTACGGTGTTTTCAGTATCTCCTTCAGAGGTAATGCTGCATAATTTTTCCAAAGGACATCATCAAAATACATAAGAAGACAACTGCTTCTTATGCTGCCTCGAGCCTGGGATAAGAACACTAGTCAAAGAGAAAATCCAATGTACCTCTGCAAACACAGTCCAAAAGGTTAGTAAATGATGACTAGCAAGCAAATACTCTACAAATACAAGTCATGTAGCTTCTGGTTTAAAAGTTCATAAGGATATTTTGACAAAAAGATACATATCTGAGAACATGCCTCATATAGTAGATTTTCAAAATTTCACTTTATTACCTATTGTGATATACCAAGCAGAGATGTATATTTCAAGGAAAGATGACACGGTTTTGGAAATAGATGAAATTTCATGACTGTGTTGACCTCCTTCAAAAGATAAAATGTTAGAATACATCATGTTGATAATCTCCTCCAAGCAAGAGCAGATGGTTAAGTGACATGATAAGAACTTCCTTCATTTAAAAGCAGATGGTTGGGAAACATGTTGAATAACCTACTCCAGTGAAAGAGCAGATGGTTAGAAAGGCAAGTTGTGGCCTCCTTCATGAACAGGCAGAGGGCCAACATGTTTTCAAATGATTTCAGGGCTGTTGTAGGCCACCTCCTTCCAAGGCATAAAAAAAACGATGCATCAACAGGTTTAGAATATGTTTAAGAAAGTTTTCAATTGGAAAGTCAAAGTTGAAAATCAGTGGGAACAATTGAAAGCTTATAAGTTGAATTCTGGTGTTACATCATAAGCAAAGAGGGCAGCTTGTTTGGCAAACTTCAACATTGGCATCCTTCACAAAAGGCAGAGGATCAGCCCTCCAAATTTTTACACTATGAATTAGCTCATGAAAATGGTTAAAGGGTGATTAAACATGTTTCACTTTCAGTCAAAGAAACATTTCTTTCGCTTCACAAAAACAAAGGTTAAGGAGCGCCCAGGTAGTTTCTTTAAAAATGATTTTCTCACCAAATAGAGATGAAATTGACAAAATTGAGAGAGGTTTTTGTCCATAATAGGATCAATAAGAAAAACATCCTTCCGTTTCTACACAGGTATCATGGTTTGTGAGAAATGTAAAAAATACAGATGTCACGGGAGAATTTCTGCACCAGGATTCACCATTTTGACCAGTGTTGGGACAGTCAATTTTTTAACACCAAAATGGATCTCAAATGAAAAACCTCAAGAATATTTGGAATTTATACTTCCATTTCTTTCCAACAAGTCATCTCGGGCCAAATTCCGACAACAGGAAGGCATCTAAAAGTAGCCTGCAAACAACACTATGTTTTTCTGCACCAGCATTAACCATTTTTTACCAGTGTTAAGACAGTCAATTTTTGAACAACCAAATGGAAACCAAATGAAAAAAATCAATCATATTTGGAGATTATACTTCCATATCTTTCGAACGAGCCATCTTGGGCCCGATTTCGACACCGGTAAGGCATCCAAAAGCGGTTTGTAAACAATATTATGCATTTCTGCACCAGGATTCACCATTTTTGAACAGCGTTGGGAAAATAAATTTTTGAACAACCAAATGGACACAAAATGAAAAAAATCAAGAATATTTGAAAATTATACTTCCATATCTTTCCAACAAGCCATCTTGGGTCCAATTCTGACACCGGGAATGCCTCCAAAGTTGGCTGCAAAAGCGTGTGACACGCCTGGAAAATTGCGTGATGTGCCTGTAGGTATTTTCAGTGCATTTTGACACACAGCGTGGCGCGCCTGTGTGATTTTGTGGAGCGCCTATGAAAAACCTGGGCCACTATCAACGAGGTTTGTGGAAAACTTTCCAAACTCTCCAAATATGCCAAAATCACTTTTCACAAAACAAGTTCATCTCCCAATGCAACAAAAAGACATGTTTTGAAGGTATTCATATCTCTGGTCATATGTTTGATTTAAGAGAAGGTTAGACATCAGATTTTAAAGGAAAACAGTGATGAGTGACAAGGGTTCATTGAAATTTTTTAAAGGGAGTTTCAGTAGCCTCATTTCCATCAAGAAAGACTTCTTTTCCAGCGAGAGATAACACAGTTTCATGGAAAGAAAACAGAGTTCTTTTAATCACTAATAAAAGAAGATATTACTGTGGACAAGCTAAATAACCTTATTCCAAGAGAACTTGATAGCTAGGGTCATCACAAGGGAACAATATTTAAGTTAAGGGCTTGCTATCAGTTTGAAAGAGGTCTTTGTTGAAATAACTAAAACTACATACAGTCTCTAGAAGAGGAAATAGCAGAATTTGTAAAAAGGTCCTAAGTTTGTGAAAGGTGTCTTAACAGTGTTTGCAAAGGGAAATTTGTTTGTTAAACTCAGAGAAGAACAGTGGTTAGAAGATGAAGACCTTTGTCGATTGAATGCAGTCTTTAAAACATTGATTTCAAAGGTGCCTTGATCATCTAAAAACTGAGAGAAAGAGTGATCACAAGATAGGGTTTTTGTCAAAATTAAAGGAGGTATTTTGTGCTATGAGATAGCTAATGTTACACACAGTTGATAGAAGTAGAAGCATAGTTAGTTTGAAATGGTCTCAAATCAACTTAAAGGATCATCTTGACAGTGGTTTTAAAAGCATTTTGTCTGCTAAAAAAAAAGAGAGAAATAGTGGTAAAAGAGATGAGGACTTTGTCAAATTAAAGGAAGTCTTTGACTATGATTACAAAGGATATAAAACAGTGAAAGAGATAGTGGTTATTGTGCCACTTTGGAGGAGCTTTTCTTCCTATGAATGACTAAGGTATATGCATAGTCTTGGCAAAAATTTTCAACCAAGTTCAATAAAG